>JAOWBH010000001.1:3545-15149 GCA_028566215.1 Silene coronaria
TTTGGTTTTTTGAGTGATTTTGCTTGCTTTGTGCTGGTAGAGTACGAATTTTCGAGGTACATTTGTGGAAATTTCCTGTACAATTAGCGAATTCCGTATTTCATTGAGAAATTAGGTTGAATTTTGAAGATTTCGAGTCCATTGTTATTCTCTAGAGCAGTTTGATGATACCGTTTTGGAGAAATGGAGAAATAAACATTATTATTCAGTGTTTGTGTTGATGCAAACAATGTGTACATAAAAAAGCTCATTTGAGACGGTCTTAGAGCTTAAAGTGGCATCTCTACATGCTGTGATGATAGTTACTACTCGTATGTTGTAAGCTAAGACCGTCTTAAGCAAGATTATATCAAGTAAGAGAAATTGATGCAAATTTTTCCACCAGCAAAACAATAAGAGACTGCCATAGTCTGCAGTGCTGTGTATAAAATTGAGCGTGAGAAATGAGAGTTATTGCTATTTGTAGTCCTTATAGCTGCCGTGTTTAGACATTAGTTTAGGTATGTTGCATTGTAGTCTTATATCCTTGACATTATAAGCAGTCAATATTACATTCGGAAACAGCTCTTCTGCTTGAGCTTTTGATTGAATTTTTATTGCCTTGACATGTTATTTTGATGATGAGAAATCAATAATTGAGGTACTAGCAGTTAAGCAAATTTAGTGCCATTGTAGTGGTGATAATGAGAAAAAAAAAAGGATGTTTAGGTAAGACTGATGTGTAGATTGGCGGTGTAGGATTTCTGTTAGGGACAAGGCAAACTATATTGGAGACGAAAGATGGGGGACAGACATGGGTTCCTCGATCTATACCATCTGCTGAAGAAGAGGACTTCAATTATAGGTTCAATTCCATAAGCTTTAAAGGAAAGGAGGGTTGGATTGTTGGGAAGCCTGCTATCCTGTTGTACACTGCGGATGCTGGTGAGAACTGGAAGAGGATTCCTTTGAGCACTCAACTTCCCGGAGATATGGTACGTCCTCTAATACCTGATGTTGCGAGTTTGTGTCCTTTTTCCGACTTTGGGTTCTCATAGACTCCTGAGTTTAATCTTGGTTACGCCTTGTCATTCACTAAGGGATGGTTTGTTCATTCAGGTATACATTAAGGCAACTGGAGAAAAAAGTGCAGAGATGGTTACCGATGAAGGTGCAATATACAATACTTCAAACGCGGGTTACAACTGGAAAGCTGCTGTACAAGAGACTGTTTCAGCAACTCTTAACAGGTGACTTACTCTGAAAGCCTGTGTCATATATTGAGCGTATTCTATGCTGAAGCTTCGGTTATATTTCCTAGAGTCAATTCTGATGTCACCCGAGGCAATCGGCAATTGAAATGCAGAAAGTGCTGTATACCTCTTGATTGATGCTCTGCTGAGCTATCAAACGATTATAAATGTCATGCTGGAGTACACAATCTCCCATCATGTCCTGGTTTAAAAGTTACGCTGTAACCTGTAACATCTTCATTCTAATAAAAAAAATTTAATCCTCTCTTGTTACATTCTGAATCTCTTACCACATAGTAGGTATAACTATGTCAGATTTGTAGAACACGAGGATATCAAAGCCAAAATAAATCATGTTCTGCAAAATTGATTCCGTCTATCTGCTTTAAATGTGCATAAGAATCTGATGTTTATTCACTTATAGAGCCTTGTTGCTTTTGCAGAACAGTCTCTAGTGGTATTAGTGGTGCAAGTTACTATACAGGCACCTTTAATACTGTGAATCGTTCTCCTGATGGGCGATATGTTGCTGTTTCAAGCCGTGGAAACTTTTATCTAACTTGGGAGCCCGGTCAGGTATTATAAAATTTGTTAGTCGTACTACTATCTTTTGTAGTTTCAACATATTAAGGGACCAAAAATGACTAAACTTTTATCGTGATATGTTTTATGTATAGATTAAGGTAAGCTATTTATCATATTAAAGAATTGAAATTGAGGTATATGATACTATGTTTCAAAATGGAAACTGAGATAGAGGTGTATGATACTATATTCCTTTGTCTCTACACATTGATATAGATAATCACTAAACAAATGACCTGCTGCTTGTGTTCGACCTTTTAACTTCAATCACTAAATTGATTAGACAGCTAGAGTTACTCCATTAATTCTGTATTAGAGTTATTTGTATGATCCGAGCTTTAGAAAGGAATGATATTGTTGAAGCCATCTTTAGCCATACTCTCAGAAAGACCTGTGATCCTATGACTGCTCATTTTTTTGGGACGGCAATACAAATCAAAGACGCATTGCCAATCTGTAAACATAAGCATTGGTTTGATGAGATTCTAAATCACAAATATGCTTTACATATTTACATGCCCGTTAATGTGATTACCATTGTTCATTTATGGACATCCTTTTCAGGCTTACTGGCAGCCACACAACAGAACAATTGCAAGAAGGATCCAGAACATGGGCTGGAGATCTGATGGTGGACTCTGGCTACTTGTCCGTGGTGGTGGACTGTATCTAAGCAAAGGCTCTGGGGTCTGTGCTAGTAACTCTTTGTTCTAGTTAAATCCCATTGCTTTTTGTGCTTGTTTGTGTCCTTTTTGCCGTCAAAATTTATGCACCACATAACATTTTTACCAGACTTTATTCTGGAGTTTTAAGCTGACGCTCCAAAATCTATTAAGTGGACTGGTGATTTTGGCTTTGAGTTGCCGTGTTGTAAGTTCCATTGTATGTGAATTAATGACCAGAAAAGATGAATTTCTTACAAAAAAACGAAGGGGACTGTTTGTTTAAGGTTTGGTGTGTATTTAATATACACTACTAAAGCGCTGGCTGACCATAACTTTCTGAGCTTGAAGATATTTACAGCTGATGAAATATCTTGATATTAACCCATCATTCTGAAATAATGATTAATTGTGAGAGCCTCGGAGTCTGGGTTATATACATCTGTCTTTGTTTTCCTGTGGTATTTACTAATGTGAAGTTGTGAACTGCCTTGTTACTACTCAGATATCAGAGGATTTTGAGGAAGTACCTGTACAAAGTCGCGGTTTCGGCATTCTTGACGTAGGATATCGCTCACAGGTATTCTGCTTAAAAACTGTCAGCTCTTTTGCAGTTTCACCTTTTTTCTTTTTCAAAAAGTTCGTAAATGCTTTAGATAAGGGTTTGCTCGGTGATTATATGCAGGTTCTTGATTCTTGATACTCTCCGAGCCTTTAGTACTGTTCTTTAGAGAGATTTAAGAGCAATCTTTGACTATGCGCGTTTGTGGCTGCTTTTTTTTTGTTTATACATTTTGTAAAATGTCACCTAGTTTCGAAACATGTATTTATCAACATTCCGCCAAGAAAAAATAATATTAGACTGAAAGTTAATTTCTCCTGTAATTAATGCAGTCACAGTGGCTGGACTCTTGCAGCCTGCTATGTGTCTTGGTAGCTTTGCCGTTTTTTTGATGTCTTGACTCCCTTGCTTTCCATTTAGCATGGTAGGAATTGACATTCGCTATACTGCCAGGAGTATGAGAGTATCCCATGTGGTTCATGTGAATCTACTCTTACTTCTTTGGCCCAAGTTGATTTTCATGGCATGAACACTGTCCTGAAGTAGATACACAATGCATCAATTAAACCCTACAACTCAGATTCATTGGCTTTGATGAAATGTAGGAAGAAGCTTGGGCTGCTGGAGGGAGTGGAATTTTGTTGAGAAGCACTAATGGTGGCAAGTCATGGACACGCGACAAAGCAGCTGATAATATTGCTGCAAATCTGTATTCTGTCAAGTGAGGCCTTTTTTCTAGTATTTTTTGTTTGTTTGGATGAAAGCAGTTGGGAGAGAAAGGGGGGAAGTTTTCTTTGTTTACTTAGCAAAAGTGAGTTGGAAAGAAATTGGGGGAAGAATCACTCCTATTTAGATTAGAATCCTTTCAACATAAGAATAATTCGGAATGAGAGTGACATCACTCCATTCTTGTTTATGGATGTCTCGTCTATTTAGTTCAGCCGCACATGTGATAAACCGGTTAGCATTTTAGATGTAGCGATTCTCTTATCCCCCTGCACATTTCAGAGTCCATGAAGAAGATGAGTAGATGACCACCAAATATAGTCCCTAAGTTAGAAGGGGCTCCTTGACATGCCTGTTGCATTAATGTTGTGGCAAGGTCAGACTATTTTGTCTTACTGGACAGAGAAGGGGGGCTAATTACAAGGTGAAGAATTTGAAGAGCTGATGACAGTTGAGCGACAACTGTAGGCGCGAATAAAGGCAGCCTATGTACAATGACAACTTTGTAGCCATAATTTTAAAACAACAGAGGGGGAGTCCTAACATGAAAAATGATCTGAATTTGCCTAGTATGAGAATTAAGTACATGCATAATACAAGTGTAGCAAAAATTTAAGAGATTTTTACCTTTTAGAAGGCCCTGATGGTGGAGTAATTTCTCATGCAACTTCACCCTGATTTCACAGGTTTCTTGACGAGAAGCAGGGATTTGTGCTTGGAAATGATGGGGTTCTGCTCCGATATCTTGGATGAAGATATTGTATACTTATGGTAAATGGTAAGCCACTTATTATCCACATCTTTTTATTGTGGTACTGTAGGTCTTGGGACAATGATGATATTTTTTGATTATTTCTGAAATGAAACCATAGCAAGATTGAATTACATTCCCCTAGTTTGTACAAACGCTCCCCTCCTACATTCGTGTGAAGACTCAAGGCTGAAGTAGTCTAATGCTTTTCAAGAGCTTATGTCTAAAGTGATATATTACTCCGTAACATCCAAAGTAAACACTACCATATCTTTTGATTATCACCGTGATACCCCTTTTGATTATGCCGTTTTACTTGGACGCAGGTTGAAGTTTTGTGTAAGTTGTAAGAGAGGACATCACCATTTGTTGAGGTTACGATGATTCTTAATCAGATTTGTAAGTTTGTAACTACTGTAAAAACAGCAGCATTTGTTGAGGTTACGATGATTTTAATCAGATTTGTAACTACTGTAACAGCATTTGATTTTGTATCAACACGAGATTGATTTCTGTAAATTCTTGAGATGGACATGAAATGTATCAAACGGTCATGGAGATAACCACATAAATCAATATTTGATGCCGGTCTTCTGTCTTCCAAGAATGTGTCCCGGAAACGAGATCGGTAGCATAATTTGCCTAATGACGGCCTAATTAATTGCTGTAATGGATAACAAGAACTTGCTTATGCTAACATTATCATGAATGGTAGGGAACTACAGTACTAAAATTCTCCTCAAATTTTGGAGCTCCGTTGCGAATCGGACACTCCTGCTTGAGACAAAAAAAAAAAAAAAAAAAAAAACCTAAAAATGGAGCTTTTTAAAATCTGTTATAAGTATTAAAATTCCTGTGCTGACTTGTTGGCCAATTTAGGAGTTCGCCGGGTTAAGAATCGGACACTTTTGCACAGTGGTGAAGCCAGAGGGGTCGAATAGGACACTTTTGCACAGTGGTGAAGCCAGAGGGGGCTAGCAGGCGTGCTCGCCTGCGTTGGTAGTCGAAAATTTCAATGTTTTTAGTCAACATTTTTCAACTTTTTTCGAGTTTTCCTTTCAACTTATTTTGAGTTTGAATTGACTACTAGTCGTTCGTCCCTGCTGAGATTTTTCGGCCACGCTAAGGTCAATTTCTGACTCCGTCATTGCTGTCTTGTGCGTCTTTTTCAGTTCAGTGGTGTTTCATGGCTTCGGCAAGTCCCTTTTTATGCTTTTACTTTAGTTTTGTGTTTATTCTTCAAATTAGTCCCGCTTCTCGTCACCAAAAATAGAAAATAATTAAAATTGGTGGTAGAAAATGGTGCAACGTTTGGCGCCAAGTCTAACGTACATTTGAACAAGACCGACCCATACGTTACATACATTCTCCTATACGTATTACGTAACACCTTTATAACGAGCTAAGATAATTTGGATAGAATGAAAATCTAGCTTCCACACTATTGGCCAAACACATTTCCCACCTCAAAAAAAAAAAAACAATTTTTTTTCAAAAAAAAAAAAAAACAGAGAAATAATGCTACTCTTTCCACCACCTTCCTCCTCCTCCTCTACCACCACACCAACAACCACTACAACCACTCTTTTCTCACTAAATTCCCCAAAATACCCTTCTAAACCGCGGTTAATTCCCATCAAGTCCCTCCAATCCCCTCCTTACGACGTCGTAAATAATAATAATAACAATAACAATAATCTTGAGGATTTCCTCGTTCGTCGGCCTGTTATACAGACCGACAAGGAGGAAAGGAATAATGAGGTGGATGAGCGAGAAAATGATGATGACGAGAAGTCGGTTTTGGATAGAAGTTTGGAAAACTTGGCGAAGAAGTTGCCCATGTTTGAACCTGGGAAAGGTGATACTGGTAGTGTTGTTGAAAGACCGTTACGGATTAATCTTGATTTGGCTTTGTATAAGGTTAAGATTTTAACGAGGAATTTTGAGTTTCGTCGTGCTCAGGAATTGTTGCAACAGGTTTGTAATGTTGTTATTATGTTACGGAATTTTATGTTAGTTCGACACTTCACTTTAGTTGCAATTGGTAGGTAATGTAGTTATTGTTACGGAATTTTATGTTACCTTGACACTTCATTTTAGTTGCAATTGGTAGGTAATGTAGTTACTGTTACGGAATTTTATGTTATTTTGACACTTCACTTTAGTTGTATCCAATTTTGTAATTGACTGAATGCTCGTGTCGATATGACACTTTGGTAGTGTTTCAATTGAGTGAATGATCGATTTAAGGTTTAATATGAAGGTGATCTTACTATGCAACGTAGTTAATGTTACGGAATTTATGTTACTTTGACACTACTTTGGTCGTATGTATGAGGTAAATTGTGAAATAAGGGTTAGTATGAAGGCGATCTTGTTATGCAGCATTGTAACTTAAAAGACAATTTTGATCTTGATCATATAATCATTTGTCGTTTACCATTAAAGGTAAATAAATGATTGGGACGGAGGGAGTACTGCGATAATACTTCCTTTCAAAGATTGAGTGAAGATTAACTGTTTAAGGCGTACTGAGATACAGAGTGATTCTGCCATAACATGAATGCCAAGGAATAATGCGCTCTCTTTTTTGTTTTCGAATTTGAAGTGTATATACTATTGGCCTGAAGACGGAAGACCGTATGTAGCATTAGGGAAGGTTCTGAGGAAACAAAATAGGGCTGCAGAAGCGCGAGCTGTTTATGAAAAAGGGTCTCAGGCGACTCAGGGTGAAAACGCTTTCATCTGGCAGGTATATGAGACAGTCTTAATGTGAGACTAACACATAAATATTGTAATTGAATAATCCATACACTAGGATTTTGTTTGATTATAGCTTTGTGATACGTACAGTGTTGGGCCGTGCTTGAAAGTGAGGCAGGGAATGTGAGGAAAGCGAGAGAACTGTTTGATGCAGCGACAGTTGCTGATAAGAGGCATATAGCAGCCTGGCATGGATGGGCAGTTTTGGAACTTAAACAAGGAAATATTCAGAAAGCTAGAAATCTTTTAGGTAAAGGTATTAAGTACTGTGGAGGTAATGAATATGTATACCAAACTCTAGCATTACTAGAAGCCAAGGCTAATCGGTATGAGCAGGCCAGGTACTTGTTCAGGCAAGCCACCAAGTGTAATCCTAGAAGTTGTGCTAGTTGGCTTGTAAGTTTCTCTCTTTTCTTTCTTGCTTTAGTCGAGATTTTTTTGTTCCAATGGTAGTGGAATGAAGTTGTTGTCTGAAACAGGCCTGGGCGCAGTTAGAGATGCAGCAGGAAAACAATCGCGCTGCTAGATGTTTGTTTGAGGTCAGTGATCATGTTTTTGAAACCAGACTTTCTCAGTGTCTCTCAAAATACGGTTTCACATATTGGAACCTTGTTGGCCTTATGTACTACGCAAATGTTTCGTCTTATTTTGTGGGAACGGGTCTGGTACTCTGGTGTATTCTACTGGTTTGAAACCGAGTGAATTATTTTTGCAGAAAGCGGTGCAGGCGAGCCCTAAAAACAGGTTTGCCTGGCATGTATGGGGGGTGTTTGAAGCTAATTTTGGTAGAACAGATGAAGCGCGAAAGCTTCTGAAAATAGGGCATTTAGTGAATCCAAGGGATCCCGTTCTCCTGCAATCCCTGGCTTTACTCGAGTACAAACACTCGACAGCAAATGCTTCAAGGGTTTTGTTCAGGCGAGCATCAGAATTGGATCCACGCCACCAGCCTGTTTGGATTGTAAGAAATTTCTCTTTATACACACACACATCTTTAAAAATATTCCTGTATACATACAGTAAGTCCCAAATAGTCGCAAAATGTCAGATCTAAGGGTTATTGTATTTGTATCTGTTTTAGGCCTGGGGATGGATGGAGTGGAAGGAAGGTAATTTAGCGACAGCTAGAGAATTATACCAAAAAGCACTGTCGATTGATGCAACGACTGAAAGTGCTGCTCGGTGCCTTCAGGTATCCATTCTTTGTTTCTGGTTGAATGTTATTGGTAGCCTTAAGTTATCATGTCTACTGTTAACAGACTGAGAGATTTGAAATGAAATATACTCTTCAGGCTTGGGGAGTTCTGGAACAAAGAGTTGGCAATATGTCAGCAGCTCGGAGATTATTCAGATCGTCATTAAACATAAATTCACAAAGCTATGTTACATGGATGACATGGGCGAAACTAGAGGAAGATCAGGGGAACTCTGTACGCGCTGAGGAAATCCGTGACCTCTATTTTCAGCAGGTTAGTACAATTGTTCCTTACTTGACCTGTTTTCGCTAACAGTTGATTTGATGTTAACACTGCGACCTTTAATCGATAAAACTTGGCCTAGACGCCTAGTAGTCGAGACTAAGGGCATATGGTGATATGGATATGAGTTGATGAAATCCTTTCTTACAATCCATGAGTTTTGATGATATGACAGCGAACAGAAGTGGTGGATGATGCATCCTGGGTGATGGGGTTGATGGACATACTTGACCCGGCACTTGATAGCATAAAGAAGCTCTTAAACTTCGAGCAAGACCCGTTTCAAAAGACACGGGATTTGTCAAAATACACGGAAGAAACCAAGGACGATGAGGTCTCAACTGTCGTTGAAGATGCAACAAGTGGAAGTGGTTTCGACTTAGATGCATTTGTCAGAGATAAATTGTCACTCGATACATCCAATCTTGATTACCAAATGGAAACATCATTGATGTCTATTGCAACAACTAAGGATCAAAGGAAGATGTCTAGATCAGGGCAGAGATTTTGAGCATTTGTAACTGAAAATAGCATTGATAAGTGCATGCATATATTCAAATGTACTCCTTGCGTCCCAACTCCCAACAATTTATTTACATTTGATTTAAATACGTATTACAAAGAATTTTAAAAGGTAAACAAATGAACGGACAAAGGAAGTATGTAAATTGTGTAAAGCAAGTTTTTTTGGGGTCCCTTTACATCTGATTAGTGATACACCGGCAAAAGTGACAAATGTAGCCATATCTAATGTTTGATTAATGTTAAGTTTAACCTAGTTTTATTTTTATTATTATGAGGTAGTTTAGATGATGAATGAATTGAGTTTGGCTAAACTCCTCAAGCTATTAGGAAATAATTTAGTCGTTGCAATTCCGTTTCACTTGTTAGGAATATTACGTAAATATTATGTTATTGTGTTGTATAGTTGTATTTCCTTATTGTGTGTTGTTAATATTGTGTTTCTATTTTCACTTTCCATCTTTTGTATATTTTCTATATTCCGGCTTACATTCTTTAGGTAAATATTGTATCTAGGAAAGATCTAGAGTTATGTAACCTAAACTGCCTAGTATATAAGGATGTCTTGTATTCTTGTATAATCATGCAATATAATTATAGCCTTTCAATATCTTATATGGTATCAGTTTTCTTTCGATCATAAACCATTCCAATACCCCACAAAAACAACCCTCAGTCGCCCCCGACAATGAAGAACACCCTTTTCGATGTCGAGCTCCGCAAGTACTATTCCCAATGCCTCTGAACTGAGCGTCCGCTCTACCTTGTCAACTTTTCCATGGTTGATAAACTCACTCCCCTCACCTATTTGCAATGGGAGGATCAAGTTACCTGGTTCCTCTTCGGTTACGATCTTTTTAAGTTTCTTGACGCACCCACCCTTGTCCCTTGGACACCATACCCACACCCACTGAATCCAACAAAACCCAAACTGCCCCTAATCCGGCCTATTCAACCTGGAAACGTCAAAATCACTTGCTCAAGGGTGCCCTCGTAGGTACTCTCTTGTCTAGCATTCACGCTCTTGTTATGCGTGCTCCTACTTCTCACGACCTATGGACCACACTTGCTCAAACCTATGCCAAACCCTCTTGTGCCCATATTCCTTAAGTCAAAGACCGTCTTGAATCCATCTCCAAAGACCTCACCCAATCTATCACCGACTACATGCACTTGATTAAAGCGTGCACTGACAAACTTGCCTCGCTTGGTAAACCCATGGACCCCGAAGATATCACTGCCAAAATCATCCGCGACCTTGATTATGAACTCTACAAACCTCTTATCGATGTCGTCAATGCCCGTGATGACCTCATATCCTTCGACTCACTCCATGAAAAATTAATCAACTTCGAGTTAACCAACAAACCCCATACCACTCCAACCCCTTTTCCTGCAATCGCTAACGCTGCTTATCGCTCCAACAACCGCTCCTATACCCCACGCACCACCCCTGCTTCCGCCAACACTACCCAACCCAATGTTACTGATGCTCCTGCCCCTGCTCTCTTCAAAGGCAAATGCCAATATTGCAGGGCAACCTGTCATGTCATCTCTAGCTGCTACAAATTCAAGCATGACTACCCCGATGTTGTCTTCCCACCCTCATCTGCCTTTAACAGCCGACAATCTCGCCCTTCCCCACAGGCTAATACTATCACTACCCACCAGTCCGAAGCCTCCTCTTCCCGACCCTGGTTGCTTGACAATGGTGCCACTCATCACGTCACTCTCATGACCTTGATAACCTTGCTCTTCACTCGCCCTATGACGAAAGTGATGAGCTCCTGATTGGTGACGGTTCTGCATTACCTATCACCCATATTGGTTCGTTTCAACTCCCCCTTTCTTCTAATTTTTATGTTAAATTTCAAAACGTTTTATGTGTACCACTTATTTTTCGAAATATTCTTTCGGTTTCACAGTTTTGCTATGACAACAATGCTTACTTTGAATTTTCTCCTTCTTCTTTTGTCATTAAGGATCTTCAAACACATCGGACTCTACTTAGCGGAAAGGCTCGTGGAGGCATCTATGAATGGCAACCTCCTCAACCTCACGCACACATTAATCATCTCTTAACCGAGATTTTTTGGCATCACCGACTTGGTCACCCGGCTACCAAAGTTCTACAATATTTAAATTCTAATTTTTTACATGTTTCTAATAATTTTAGTCACCCTTGTAACTGATGCGTGTCATTTGTATGTAGTTTCATGCCATTTATTCACGCATTTCCGTGACATTTTCCGAGTTAATATGTCACTATTATCCCGCATTTTGGCTATTTTGGGTATATGTTGTCTTGTGCAGGAATTTGATC
>JAOWBH010000001.1:30563-42056 GCA_028566215.1 Silene coronaria
ATAAACTATCTCATCTCATAATAGTAATAGTAGATAAAACATGTGTGGAGGGAAGGCACCACGTGTCCAACGAACACTTGAAATTTCAGCAACATTTGATACAATGGGCCCCATTTTCCTCCAATCCCAAAGGAGATTCTCTATTCTCCAAGCATCTTCTTTCTTCTCAATTTTCTATACCTTTCTTTCTTCTACATACACACATACAAACATCATCATCATCATCATCATCATCTTGTATATATTACCATTAAAAAAATAACACTAAAAAAATTAAAAAATACCACTTTTTTAACAACCCATTAAATAAATCAATAAAATGAGAGCTTTAAATTGTGGGTTTGAGCTAATTGATGTTCAAAATTCATGGAAATCAATCTACCATACAAAAGTTTCAACCTTTGCTTATTTTAGTGGGACCCATTTGATTTCACCTGTCTCTGCGGCATTTCGTCGAACACTTGGTGTGCGTAAGGGAATATGTGTTCCTAGATCGAGTTGGTCGCCGGAGATCCGGCGGCCAGCTGATAGGGTTGTTTTTGGAAATGGGTCGAGTTCAAGTTCGTTTCTTTTGAACCCGGAGACGTCTGTTTCAATGATTACGGGTTTTGACGGGTCTGAGTCAGGGTTGGGGATTGAGTTGTTTCTTGAGTTGGTTCCTGTGAGGATGAGGAATGCTTTAGCTTGTCATGAGGAAATTGGGGATTTGATTGAGGTTGTGTTGGATTTTGGACGGAAGCCGCTTGCGCGGTTTCCATCTGGTGATTGGGTTATTTCACAGGAGCCTGTTAAGAGGGAGGATTTGCAGCATGCTATTTCTAAGGTAGTTTAGTTGCTGTTATTGTTGTTGAAATTGCATTCGTGATTTCGGGTTTTGTTTAAGCTGTTAATGTTGATTTTTAGTAGGATTTGTTAGGGATCAAATGAAACTAAAAGCTCATTAGATGATCATTAAGTTTAACTTAACATAATTGGTTAAAAATTTAAATGTGCAAAATCTCGAGTGAGACTGTCTCATGATAATATTCTCGTATAAGACAGTCTTATGATAATATATGATGATCGGACTACATGGTGTGACCTCGTGCATGCTAATTTATTAAACGAACCTACATTGAATGATAGAAGTTATAGATAAAACAAAATCAGATGAATTTCTGGTATGCTGCCGCTTTGTGAGAGCGTAAATTTGTCTGAATGTTGGGATGAAATAAGTGCAAATTGTTTTGAAAGTTATAAGATTAGCTGCATTGTTCAGGTTGGGGACTTTTCAGATGACAACCGATCAGGTATTGATCGTTCACTGCACCGTATAAGTGCCATTCGGAATCGTAAGATGCAAATAATTGGGCTTACTTGTCGGGTGGGTAGAGCGGTTTCTGGTAGTGCAGAGATCATTCGTGATTTGATTGAGAGCGGAGGATCAATTTTGGTTATTGGACCTCCTGGTGTTGGCAAGACAACCTTGATCAGGTAGTTCTTTCCAAATGTTCCACTGTAATATGTCAAATGTGAATGTGATTTTAATCATAAATCGGCCAGTGTATGTTCATTATATTTTCAAAAAATATTGTTGGAATGATTTTGCCTGTCTGATGTCATATTCCCTTTGCTGATCTGAAAATATGATTTTTTTGGTTGTTGCAGAGAGATCGCCAGAATGCTGGCAGATGAACGCAATAAGCGTGTGGTCATTGTGGACACATCCAATGAGATTGGGGGTGATGGTGATGTTCCGCATTCTGGTATAGGGCGCGCAAGGAGGATGCAAGTTCCCAATGTCAACATGCAGCATAATGTGAGTTCCAATATTTCAAAAAAGTAACTGAATTTATGTTTTTAATACGTGTCCAAGTGCCTGTATCCTCATATGTGGATAGAGTTCCGTGTCTGAAACTTTTGAGTAATGGCAAGCCCACCACTTTCATATGTATAGTGTGTCCGATGCCCACCCCTGAGTGCATGTAACAAAGTTTGTATGTCTTGTCATTCGCTGAATTCCTTTGGCCCTTAAACTTCTGTAGGTGATGATTGAAGCTGTCGAGAATCATATGCCTCAGACAATCATCATTGATGAGATTGGAACAGAGCTGGAAGCTTTAGCTGCCAGTACTATTGCTCAAAGGGGTGTTCAACTTGTTGGCACCGCACATGGTATTACAATAGAGAACATCATAAAGAATCCTTCTTTGCAGCTGCTTGTTGGTGGCATAGAGGTCTGATGCTGATTTTTTTACCTTACATTCTTCTCTTCATGGTCATCATTAATACTGTCAGTACCAGTACTGATATCCTGATGCCTCTAAATTCTGTAATGATATGAAGAGTGTTACATTGGGTGATGAAGAAGCAAGGCGAAGAAAAGTGCAAAAGACTGTTCTTGAGAGGAAAGGCCCACCCACATTTACATGTGCTGTTGAAATGATATCTAGGACAGAATGTCGTGTCCATCACAGATTAGATGCTACAGTTGATGCTATACTCACAGGTGCCCAAAATCTCTCTAAGAGGTGCATTATTTGAAATTAGATGCTTCTGGAGCCGTTCACATAATATTTTGGTGGGCAAACAGGAAAAACACCTCTGTTTGAGATTCGTCAGATGGATCCTGATGCCAAGAGTTCAGATAATTTAATTGAGACAGCCGAGAAGCAGCAGCCAGAAGAACCAGTGTTCATGGAGGATACAAACAAAGGCACCGAAACAGAGTCTCATGATGAAGATGTGGTTCCTCATCACAAGTTGACGAGGACCGTCAGAGCTCCAAACAAGAGGAGCTTACCGGTGTATGTTTACACATATAAGGTGAGATCATTTGGAAAACCAGAATTTTTCTGCATTGCTTGCTGAAGACTATTATGATGTACTCTGTGTTTCTGTTGGTAGGTGCAATTTATTATGAGTCATATAGAAACGGTCTCTTTGGGTTCTCTAAATAGGCTAAGATTGTGTACATATGACCACCTACCCCATCTTCGGCTTGAGCCTTTGGGGCACCGAGCTAATGTTGGCTTACAAAGACTATTGCTATGTTAAATGTTCTTCTAGTTGAATGAGAACTATTGATTCGGTGAAGTAACAATACTGACATATACAGTACATATGTTGCTGGGTTGGATGACTCACTGTTTTTATTGTAATGGGCACAACCCAAAGAATCACTCAATTTACAGCATAATTTTGTGTGTTAGATAATGGAAGCGGATTTACTACAAGTAGCAGAGGTGATGGGGCTTGAAGAGGTAATAGATGTGACAGATGACATTGGAACAGCAGATGCCATCCTAGCACCTAGTTCTGAAATGAAGTTAAACCCTTGGATTCGTGGAGTGGCTAAATTTCACCAAGTTCCGATTTTTGTTATCAAGGTACTTAGTTTACATTTATCTAAAGGAACCATATCAGATGTAGACGACTACTATTTAAAACACTGAAATTATTTGCATATGGGTATTGTAGTCAAATACCATGGCGCAAATGGTTAAAGCAATCCGCGTGATTCTTGGAATAGAATCCTTTGGCCCGTTGGTAAAGCTTCCTGCAAAAGATGTACTTGACATTGAAATTGAAGATGATGCTCCGAAGAGGAAACCCTCATTGGAAGAGCTCGATGCTTTGGAGGTAATCCCTTGCCTTTCAAATTCAAATCTGAATCTTGTGCCGATGAATGCTGATGGTTGATGTTTAAATAACAGTTAACTCTTGACTCCTATTTTTAGGCTAATTTAAGTGGAATACTGAATGACTGTTTCATCATATTAACTGTGTAAATAAATCATTCGATGCATTTTTCTACGAAATTTCCAGTATGGGTCAGCCAGATCCTACTTATCTGTGTTTTGAAGGGTTAAGGTGGTGCGCAGTCTGCCCATTTGACCCTCATACCTTGCCATTAGGAGGAGCAGTTGTGGCATTGGGGGTAATGTTACTGTAATTGTTGTTTTCGTCATTTGAAACGGCCTGTGTTAATACAGTAGTAGTGATAGCGAGATCCCTGTGAGGCACTAGGGTTTGTTGAGTTCGTTAATTGAACCACTTTCTCTTCTAGCCTTGTTTAATATCTGTTCTTTCCCTTCTGACAGGAAGTCAGAATGGCAATTGAGTATATAGTGATCCCGGGTGGAGAAGCAGTGGAACTTCTTCCTCGACGTTCCGAAATTATTGCTCGGCAACTCGAGCTGGTGGAAAGTTACCAGTTGGCAGCTGAGAACTCTGGTACCGAACTCAGCCCCAGGTTGCAAATTCTTCCATCAAAACCTAAATCGAAAAACAAGGTTTCGGCCAACCACTCAAGCCTTGGTTCTTCAAGCACTCAAACCTCTCGCTTACCCGTTCTGCCGGAATAGAGGCGATCTTGGCCCCAAAACCTTCTGATTATACCTGTACCATATGTAATCTGTAATTTGTACAGTCATGTAAATTGTACATTATCAAAATGTTGTCAATTATCATTGATATCAAATCAGCCCTGATGTAATCATAACGATTTCGTCCGAAAAAAATTGTCAACCATCTTCCCCCAAATACTATTGGATATCCTCTCTCAAAATAAACTTAGATGACCGACTACCATGGAAAACTCCGGACATAATCTAATCAATTCTCATCTTATTTTCGCGAAATTAGATGTGATTAATGTAGGATGAATTTCCCAAGTTACAAATCATGTTTGATTCTTGAAGAAAGAAATGAGAAAATCATAAACCACCTCCTTTGCATTAATGGCCATAACATAATCAGCATGAGCATAATCCTCAATGAACTGAAGAAAAAGCTTTTCACTATCATGATCTTTGAGATTGTCTAGGAGGAACTTGACATCATCAACGTCTGCCAGCTCGTCCTGACCTCCATGGGAGATGAACAACGGGAGATCATTCGGAATATTTACTAAGTCATACAACGGAGGGACGGCTTGCCCGTACTGCTCCATGTTCTTGCCTATGTCAATGTAGTCATACATTCCTATTGTTCCGTCCCTTGCCACTGCAAAACATTCATCAAACCTATCTCTTAAGAATCAATCATTCTCGATCTGGGTACAAACACTATCATATGACGTTAAGAAATGCGTACTTTGAGCCAAATGTATCATGTTCTTGGTGGCTGTTGGTTGAGGTTCATACTGCAGAAATGAAGGTACAGTTGAAGTGCTCAGGCAACAGTTTTCACCTGCATTGATCATAAATTCACTTAGCTGTAATTCAGTAAATTAAATTTAATAGTCATAAACTAGCTGTTGATTACCTGTGAATGATGTCAGTAAATTAGTGCAGTCAATGCCTTGCCTTGTACAGATATCATTTAGCATCTTCATTACAGCTTCTCTGCAGTGAAAACAAGACGAAGCCATGCTAATTGTACTCCTATATGTTTTATCCGATAATTTTTTTAAAATGAGACAGTATTATGCATACAGTAGCACAATTTACTATTGTGTTCCTCATTTGATAATCAGTTGGTGCATAAAACCGTCTCACACAAGTACTTATAGTCATAGATAAATAATCGGCGTAAGTATTCTCACCCACGAGGTACAAACTGATGGATTCCTGACCAATAAAGCAGCTGTTTAGAGGAGTAGAAGAATGTTTTTAAATCAGTTACATTCAATATAATGTGTTAATTTTACGAGATACTTGTATTTTATAGTTGATAGCAAACATCTTTTCTATATGCGGTTTTTAAAGCTCCGACCCTTTGTAATTGTTTAGAAAGAGTGACATTCAGTAAACTGTAGTACTTTCAATCCCTTTTTCCCTACAATTATGCAGTTTCTTACTTCACTGACGAAGTTCTCGACAGCCTTTCTTGCCAGTGGAGAAGTCATTCGACTGAGGTACGCTACTGGACTGAGCAATCCGGCTGATCTCACCTTGTCCAGGAGCTTTTGCTGGGAAAAGGCAGCCAATGCTATCAGGGTTCCCTGCAGTTTAAACTCATTTGTTATTTCTACGTAAGGCGAGTGTTATTCAGGCGATGGTACTCATGATGTGTGTTTGAAACCCGTCATTGTAAAAACTGCCCTTCTATCTCTGGTTACACCAAAATGAAAGTTTGACAGCATAGATAAATGGGTCACCTGTGAATGCCCAATATAGTGGAGTTTCTGCCCAGATTGATCAAACACATATTCAACAACTGCAGGAAGATCGTACGCTACTAGCTCGTCCCACGACCAATCCCAATAGGCCTACAAAACGAAAAATCATGTAAAAGTTAACTAGAAGACTCTAATAACTAACTATGCTAATATCAGTAGGGTTGGAAGCTAATTAACTGGGTCATCAGAACTGAGAGTAGTATGTTCACTGCTGTAATTAGTTCCTCGAGAGTTCGAAATCCAAACATCAAAACCATTATCTGCTAATACAAATGCCAGTGCTTGGTTTGGTGGGTTTAGAACCCATGTAACTCCATCCTGTTTCACACAGATTATAACACATCATATAATTAACATACTATTAGCCTATTTTTAAAGTGTATGTTACATATTTTTATGTTCACACTGTAACAATGTATGAAATGATCCTCGTAATGAAAATTTTCTGAATCTAGCAGTGTTTATCCAGAAGGGTTTTGAACCCTAGCCATCGGTTCCACTCCAACGACATTACCAGCTTATTTAGCTAACATTTATAGAAGAGCAATTTCATAACAAAGGTGAACAAAAATTATGCAACTGAACTGGCCTATGCTACTCAGACTACTTCATAATCATGCGACATGAGTGAGTGTCCAAGTGTTAAGACTCGGTTATTTTTATAAATTGCGCATATTTTGGGCAATGTAGTGGAATAAGAAGAGTCGGAGTAACATAGGAACTGACCATGAGAACACCATGCTGCAAAAGAACCGGAGGCCTATTATCCCCAATTACATCATCTGACAATCCTCTAGGAATTCTCTGCAGGCTGAGAATGTACCCATCTTTGGTGATTACCTGTAATTCTCCAAGAAAAACTATTTATTTCAATAATGTTAATGATGATCAATATAATACAACGATAACAACATTACCCCAGTTCAAGGGCTTCCGCAAATTGCGAGTAAGCAGCCTTATCCCTGTGCTAGCAACACAAAGAGGCTATTTCCGAGTAACCCAAGATGAAAATCGCATTGAGAACTACATCAAATGACTCATACGTTTACGATAAAAGAGGAAAAGCAGATTAAATAACTGTATGTTCTTCACAGAAGTAGCCCTTTGACTGCACCATCAATCTACAAATCCCATCATTAGAAGCTGCTGTAAATACATTAACTAATTGCTCACAAAACAATATTGGTAGTAATATTAACAAGCACATATAGTTAGTCATATTGATGATTGATGAATGAAAAGAACAGTTCACTTCTGCTGTAACTTCTTAATAGTAAAGGAAAATGTACTCTCTATCCCGATCAATTCTTTACGTTTACTCTTAAGCAATGGTAAAGTGAAAAAAAGTATTAAAAAAAAAAAAAAAAAAAAAAAAAAAAACATGCATATGTGAAGAAAAAGTAACTTTTATATATCTAAAAGGAAAACGTAAATAATTGAATGACTAAGACACCCAGATAAGAAAAACGTAAAGAATTGACTGGGACGAGAAAGCTATTAAAAGCCAAAGAAAAATGCAACATGTGATACATAAAACCATAGGAGTATAGGACAGTTTTGTCCATCAATGAGATGGTGGACCTATTTTCTTCCCCCTAAAGAATCAACATTATAAAAGACCTTGGATTTCATCAATGCCATATTATTCTCTTTTCTTAGTACATAGTACCATGTATAGGTCTAATTTTTTTCTGCTTAATGATGCATGTGAATCCTCCAAGTGGCAACATGTATCTTATATTTCGGTTTCGGATTGGATGCAAGTGTGTGGACCGAATGTCAGCTAATTCAGGTAATAAAGTCTGCTAATTATCGTTTGGAATTCGTTTACATATTAATATTGAATTTTAGGCCCCCTTTGAAAAATAAAATACATCACATTGGTATTTGTCGGTTTGCCGAGTACTAGTAGTGTGTTACGGTCATGAGCACCTAGGATGAACAATCGCTTCAAATCTCCTTGGTCGAACTTCATGGCATGTTCAGGAAGAAGATTGAACGAGAGTGCCAATCATGAGCGCCGAGCATGCATAGCGAGCAAAGATACAACTCGTACACGAATTACGAGTCATGCCTAACATGATCTTGTTAACATGACCGCAATGCTTCAAAAATGATGCCTATAAGCATGGCAAGGGTTGGATGTTCTCCAACAACGCATATAAGATTTTTGACATAAAAGAAATTGCATTCAAGCAACATTTTTCAACGCACAAAGGCCAAGGCCAGTACACAAAATATATCCCAAATATTTTCCAGCAAATTTGTTTCGACCTTGAAAGTATCTAATAACATTCAGTTCTTACAATTCTTTCCCCTGCATTTTATTCACTCCAAAAAAATCATCTCATTCCTGGCTATACACTCCAAATGCAGGTGAAAAGACAGGTATGACATCAAGATAACGGGATGACATTGAAGCCATGCACAAAAAGATGCATTATCTTCGACATGAACAGCGCCTGAATGAACCTGAGCACAACAAAAGGGCAAAAAAAAAATCCGCAGTGTTTCTCTCGACAGCAGAGGGTGGAAAGAGACAGGTTTACTTCAATTAGATTACTTCAATTAGATTGATCTGGAGGGATTTCAGCAATTGCAGCATTCGGCCGATCATTTTCCGGAGAATCTTCTACAAGTTTTGACCCACAGTGGTGACGGGTCTCAGGCTTCTCTACCCAGTCAGTGATCTTTACTGATTTTGAACGAGAGGTTTCAGTTGAGTTGGAAATGGTAATGTTCCTCCGACTGGCAAAATATGGTTGGTTTAGTCCTTGTACAAAGGGCATCCCGATGTAGTAGCCTGAGATATATCCAGCAATTGGGTGGTTATATTTGCAAGTTGGACCGTTTCTGCAGAGACCATGTGAGCTGAAATGAGCACATATGTCTTCTCCCTGCAAAACCAATAATGAGTTGTTCAATAAACAACCCGAAATTGAGCAGGAAAATCAAAACAAACCCGAGTTTGCCACCCAATATATGCAATCATGCCTGTTTTGGCTACTTTTCACTTTGCTAACTACAATAAGCACACAGCAAGATTTCTCCAATCCCTCGATGGCTTTCTAAGTTTCTATGACAAGGCAAGAAGTCCGAATGTATGTCACATTCCCATGCGGTACGAACACAAGATGACATGAAAATTCCGCCCACCCGCTACTACTTTAGAGATCTTTTGACTCGATACTATACAGTTTTTCCAATACTCTAGGGTGATCAAAGATGTCGAATTTAACTAATATTTTCTCACAATTTACATTAGCCATGAATTTAAAAAAAAAATCCATAATACTAAAATATCTTTCTAGATTAAAAAATGGCAAGTTTTACATTGAACATCCTTGCGATGGGGGTGTTAATGGTCAAAGTTGATGAAGGTTGACTATCATGCATGCCACAGCCAGGCTAGTAAATACATGGCCGAAAACATAGGCAATAGGTATGAAAGAGCAAGAAATTACCGGTCTCAACGGAAAGCCATGAGGGCCTAAGCTGTGAGCAATCTTTTCTTTTGGATGATAGAACTTGCATTTTGAACCATATTTGCAACCCTCATTGCTCATAAAAAATCGACACACCTCTGGATGATCAGGTCTCTGAGGAATGTTAGCCATGGTCGACCAATCGGCCTGTACACCAGTAACCAGCTCACCTGGATTCTTTGAGGTATAAACAAGACCCGTTCCCATGACAGAGCTATTTCCCTGCTTAAAATATAAATGTAGCGTACATTAAACAATACTCCGTTTGTCCCAGTCAATAGTTTACTTTTGCTTTTCGATTTGTTGTTTATTTAAGCCCATATCAGTGTATTAAGGACTCTCGCACTCTTTCTCCGCCACACAAAACATGGATAAAAAGGAAATGTTAAGTACTGACCAGGAATCTGGGATGGACCGATTGGAATATGTGAACTGAATACAAATGATGATATGTTAACATAATGGGAAGTGATACTTATTACCAACCAGATTCCGTCAATTCAGGCAAACTGAAAGAAAGCATACACGCTAGTTTCCTACACATTCATCCAAAATTCTGAAAGAAAAGGAACCAACCAATCTATGTTAGCTCATCAATGGTCACTAGAAAAAAATCTTTTTTTTTTTTTCATTACATCGCATTTAGATAACTCGCTGATGAGTAAAAGCAACCACATTAGAAACATTGCCACAATAGTACAGTTTAGGTGAATATTAGCAAGGTTTCATCTCACCAAGAAGGGAAATCGAATTGAAACACCATTTAATGCCATAACAAACCCCGAAGAAGATATTTAGAGAAAGATATCAGAAACCTACAAAAATCAGTTAGTCTTCCGAGAGGCTGTCTCACATTAAGATTATGAGACCATTCCATCTAACGAAAGTTACCATAAGTTAATCGTGAGATAGTCTCATGTGAAAATTTGCGAACAAATTAGAACTAGACTCACCAGATAACCGTTCCAGTTAGGTGTAGCGACAGCTGGTAAAGCAGGGACGAAATATGGCATATAAGCCGGTTGGGCAGGGAAGTAAGATGAACTGGGCCATGGCCATGCTGACAATGACCCAACATAAGGCATGCCAGGTGAAGGCAAATAGGCACCCGTTCCTCCAGCAGTAGTAGCTCCTAATACTGCAGGTAAAGCAATCTCGACTGATGTGGGTTCAGAGTGATCGAGCTTGCATGGCCATGCTGACACTGACCCAACATTAGGCATGCCAGGTGAAGGCAAATATGCGCTTGTTGTTCCTACAGCAGTAGTAGCTCCTGATACTGCAGGTGAAGCAGTCTCGACTGAAGTGGGTTCAGGGTGATCGAACTTGCATGCTGCTCCAAACTTGCACTTCAGGTTTTTCATGTAAAAAGCGCAAGCCATCTCCTCCTAAATGTAATCCAACCAATTTCATTGAATTTAATGATACACAATTAATTACTATCCCATATATAGAGTCCCCGTTTCTGTCTATGGAGTAACCTAGTAAAATAAAGAGACGAACTCATACTATCCCTAGTTAAGTAACATGATGGCAACGGTTTATGTAGTATTTTACATGTAAATTCTTCAAGTGAAGGATAATGATAATGTTACATCATTGAACTTTAAATATAACTTCTAATCAATCAAATAATGACAATGTAAATGGGAATGGAGAGAACCGGAGTTCTATGAAATTAAAGAGATACACACCTTGCGGAGAGGTAAACCCAAACTATTAAGTGAAACATTGGCGCCATGCCTCCAGGGAGGATGATTATACTTGCAGCATGAGCCATAATTGCATGAACCAAACTTCATGAAAAACTGTCAAATTCAACCAATCAGTTATGGAATTATGTTAATTTTGCTTATAGGAGAAAAAAAGAATTATTTCCCCTCCAATCCCTACTCCCTAGCTCCT
>JAOWBH010000001.1:64174-78495 GCA_028566215.1 Silene coronaria
ATGATATTATTCATGATTAGTTTCGTGTTATTAAAAAAATACTAAAATACAAATCTCATGATATTAACCAACTCATTATTATTTTTTCGGTTTTAATTTTTTTGTTTTTAATTCAAAATACAAGTATGAGAAATGTGAAACATTAATGAGTTATTGATAAAAAAAATGTACTAATTAAAAAATAATCTATAAATACCGTGCAAGAATTATTGCACGTGTTATACACTAGTCCTTGATTAAAATATATTTTTGATTTATTGTACAAACTATATTAGTGTAAAATCGTCTTACATAAAACTAACCCATGTAGTTGGAAAAATATGAAATGAAAAACCTTGGAATTGTAACCTTAGTACAACAACTACAACAACAACATTACTCCCGTAATCCCGTGTCTTAATGACTTCCGCAAATTGAGGCGTAACCACGTAAGGGGAGGTTGGATGTACGCAACCTTGTTTGGTAAACAATGAGTTCATGAATTTTCAGCATATTGAGAACATTTAGCATGTTAGACTCATCAATATTTTATTTGGGATATTTAGTAAATAACATATTGAAATAGTATATTGAAATGCAATCTAATATTTTAGAATATGCCACTCCTTTGGATATTCACTTTAATAAATTGTAAAACAAGAATATGTCAACCATTTACTTATATGGCCATGTTTGTTATTCAACAGATTTTATTAGCAGAAACAGATTGGTTAAGCAATTATAAAGAGTTAACACCAACATAAGGACCTAAACTATCGATTTTTTTACAGATAAGGACCTAAACTATGAAATTTTACAGTTAAGGGATTGCCATCCATTTGTCCGTTAACTTTGTCTTCCTTCCCAATATACCAAATTCATGGAATCCTATTTCATACTTGTGCATCGCTTGATCAGACTAGTGGAGCAGGTTGAGGTATTTTTAAAGAGAATTAAAAGGATTTCACCCAAAAAAAAAGAGAATTAAAAGGTGGAGATAATACTAATTTAAATTTTGGTTTTGATCATGTAGTTTCATTTGGGACTAAAATGGCTAAATAGTAAATACTGCTATATTATCTAAAATTATGATACAATATTACAATGTGGTTTAAACTTTTATACAACATACGTGTTTCGATATCGTATGCGATTTAAATTCATAAAAAATTGAAGTATTTATATTATAACCATTCCGTTAATCCCTATCCCGTCATCCTACATCAGTACGTCTGTACATGTTAGTTGTTTATTACCTATTTTACTTTAAGCTCTTTTCACTCGTTTTTTTTTTTATATTTCCGCTTTGAAATATTTTTGTTGTATAAACGTCCGTGTCTCAGCTCAAGTGGAGTCCATGACTCGCCAAAATAATCACTTTCAATCCAATTTAAAAGCTAATATTGGGTTAATTGGTCAGTATATTTTTATTTTTCCATTTAATAGTTAAAAATTATTATTTTAGTACTTAAAATTACACACACAATTAAAAAATCAACCTTGAACTATTTTAACTATTAATGTTTACCTTTGACCCGACGGTTGACTCATTCAGGTCAAGTTTCGACCCGAAATTAACGGCTCATTGTGGGTTTGGGTCGCCGTGTCAAAATTTTCGGATTTTGACCCCAAAAATTGGTCGGGTCGAGTCTTAATTTGACAACTCTAAATGCGAACATAACCGTAGAAATTATAATAGAGTTATTAGAAGGGAAAAATAAGGAATATAAACACAACTACTCCACTAGTCTGATTTTAGATATTGTTAGGAAATACTTATTTAGAAATTATAGCTACCTTAACTGGTCTGATCAAGCAGTGCACCAGTAGGAAATAGGATCCATGAATTTGGTAGAGAAGGAAGGAAACCAAAGTTAACGGATAAATGGACGATAATCCCTTAACTGTAAAATTTTATAGTTTAGGTCCTTATCTGTAAAAAATACGATAGTTCAAGTCCTTATGTTATTGTTAACTCCAATTATAAATGACAAATTAGATTGACAGGTTTGACTAGTATATTTATTTCAATTAGCATATTTAGCACAATTAATACACTATACCACCAGTTGTATGATGTTGTATGGTGTAGAACTCGAGTTCTGTACTAAAGTTTTCGATTTTTATTTTAAAGAATCTGAGCTATAGTATTAAGTATTTGAACTCACCCACTTAAACATAAAAAAAATAAACTTTAAACAACTCAGGAAAATTACACATAAACTCAATTAAATGTATAGTGCTGTACAATGCTTATTATACAATTGGTGGTATGGTAGTATTTGTGTATGTAGCATAAGTGTTTTGTATAGCATATTTAGGTTAACAGCTTGTTGTATATGTGTGTAAATGGTTGACGGATATATATTTTACAATCTATTAAAGTAGCATATTGGAAAACAGTAGATTAGAATTCAATTTATTGTTTTAATATGTCATTTACCAAACAGTTAAATTACTAGATTGGTGAGTTAAAAATGTTAATAGTCTTGTTGGATTTGTGCCTTGAATCTGTTATGTTAGTCGTTGCCGCTTCGAACGACTATCACGGGGTCTCGTTGACTGGTCAGCGAGTCGGGATCCAGGGGTGAAACGCCCAGGTGGGGACTCGGGGGCAACTCCCACGAAACCTAAATGGTATCCGTTAATCTGTACTGGGTTAGAATCTGTCTTGAGCTTTATTAGGTCGTTCTGTATTTAGGTCTTAGAGAGTACTATATAAACTCTCTAAGCCTCACCCTAACAGTTGTGCTTATCATACCTTCTGAATCTGTAATCTGAAAAACTTCTCACAATAAATAAAACTCGCTCTTTTGTGCCATATGGACGTAGCTAACACACAGTTAGTGAACCACGTAAATCTATGTGTTTCTTTTTTTATTTTTCTTTATTTGTTATTTTCTCGCTTGAAAATGCTGAAAAATTATCAATACGTTTTTTACCAAACACCCTTTTAAGACACAACAATCTATTAACCTAAATATGTTAATTATCAAAGACTTATACTAAATTAGCTAATTGCAATATACGGTCAAACTTGGCAATTCAATTTGTCATTTATAATCTATTTGACCAATCTACTTCTACTAATAATAATCTACTGAGTACCAAACAATGTCAAAGAGATTGTTTTCAAATGATGAAAATTGAGTAAAAAAATGCGTCGAATGATATTTCACGATAAAAAGAACGTACTGATCACTTTAATGTGTCATGTTGCTCTATCTCATTCAAACACAAAAACAGAGTAATTAATTTTGGCTGTATTGAAAAATAATAACAGGATTGTTACCTTAATCTCAAGGTAAATTCATCTTGTATTGACTACCTAAAGTTGACTAATAGTCATGAATTGTGATAAGGAATACAATTGTTACAGGGCAGATCGTCTGTCCCATTTTATGTCCCATCTTGTGTCTTATTACTTTTCCTAATGACACATTATCACCTTGAGATATAATATTACCATTATATTATTTCAAGTGTGATGTGTCAAGATCTTAAGGGGATGAGACATAAAAGTTGGACAGGTGATCTCTACTACTTATTTTGACTTCCTACAATTTTACAATTTTATTTGGATTCTCTCTATTACTTTATCTCCATTGCCTCTCTAATGCACTCTTAATCTAATATATTTTCTTTCTCCATTCATTTAAACATTACTTTTATAAAATTATTACAACCACTAGATCATCCCAAGATTTAATCTGCACCGTTTAAAAGTAAGATCCATTTCTTTTCAAGTATTGGAGAGAATCCGGACCGCAATTTTACTAGAAGTGATCTAAGCATAATTTTCCAGGTAATTGTTTTTTCCCAAACTAATTAATAACATTAAGGCTAATTTCTGCTAAAATACTTTGTTTTAGGAATCGTACACATGACATCAAAGGTGCTCACTTCCTAAAACCAATGCCGAAACAGAAAGTCTCGCTTGTGATAATTATAAACTTGTAACTTCTCATACCCTTTCACTTATCCTCTCACTTGTAGCATGTGAGAGGTCATAAGCCTATGATGAAACAGTACCGTCACAAATGAGAATTTGTAATTGACGGGCTAAATCGCACACCTATCAAAGATAACCAACATGCTTAACCTAATGCAGTCAAGGAAGTCGGGATCGTATCCGCAGGGAGACTAAAATTTTATGTTCGCTAGATTAAAGTCTGTCTGGTAACAATTTCGGAATTTGTTTTCATGTATGCTAAACTAAAAGTAGTGAAAGATAAAAAAGCAGAGCGTAGAAAATGAGTCTAAAAATATAAGAAGAAAGAGCCAGGACATCAGGTTACCATGGAATAACAACAATCAAGGTTAAGGTCAACGGTCAGTCACAAAATCGGTCTGCAGGGTAGTGAAAATGTTCTCTCAGATCGCTATTCACCCTATAATGGTTTTAAGGGGATCTCGCAACTTATTATGGCACTATATTGTTTGTAGCAGGTCTAACTTTGACCAGGCTTTCGATTCTACGTCGGAGTTTACCAATTCAGTTAATTAATTATGCGCGCTAATCAACTAGTCACTATTGTTTCGGGTGAAAACAATAAAGTCAGTGTTGCTCAAGGCGCTCCTTTTGGATGATGGTGGTGATGATGAACCTCCTCGGATGGTACCTACGCAAGCAACACACAAGGCATTAGGAGTGTCTCAAGGGGGTCCTCTCTGATGCCTAAGTCAGTACGGTGCTTTGAATGGATTACCGGACTTTGGCGTAAGGCTCAGGTCTCGGTGTTCTCTTAGAAATGCTTTTAGTTTATTTTTTTCGAGTTAGTGATTTCCAAAGTCCAATCAAAAACATTTTATTAATAAATACATGTTTAATGGATTACGGCTCTGTTCTTTTAGATTGAAACTTTCTGAACTGAACTGAACTTAATGGACCTCACCTACCCACAACCCGATGCGGCACCGCAGCACCGCCCACCAAACAGCCAGATCGCAGTCCGTAAAAGGTACTCGGGACACACCCGTGGTACCGAGCCCGGGTGCTAACCGGGCCCCTGCCCGACGTTGCTACGCATCGCAAGTCTCTCCGTACTCAAATCATTAATGTGCACATCCCCATTAGGTTGTGAAACCATAATATGCGACCCAAGCGTAAAACGGTCTGCCGAACTACCTTACGTCTCCTTAACAACCACATAACACAATCGTAACTTCACCACCACCCTCCAGCATCCACCAAAATCACATATATCAATATGCAACATAATATGTCAATTATACCATCATCTCATGAAACATGAATTTCAACATGTCAAACATGACATGCTTATACCAACAATAGCTCATTTCCATGTTATAATTCATTTTCACCCACAAAATGAGACTAATTATCAATTACTTTCAACATGATATGGTACAATATATCAATAACAATGATATCGACTATTTGTCGCCGCGCATTTTCTACAAATGCGCATCCCCTCACTTGTCCATATAATTTAACTTTATTCAGTTTAATTCAATTCAGCTTAATTCAATTTAATTTACTTTTACTTAACTACCGTTTAGGTGCATTTATGATTTATCCAAAAGAACACGATTAAAGCCATTTTTTGTAACGTGATTGGTAAGATTGCAATAACCTCAAACACAAGCTGCCGAAACATGAAACTTGGAAAGGATCATCTGTCGAAAGTCCAATACTTGGCAGTTAAGACTTGATGTCTTGATTAATGAGCATTACTTACAACACTAATTTCAAAGCCTTTGGATTTAAGCACCCACGTTTAATGGCACCAAAAACATTGCAAATTTCTCAACTTCTACGCAGTTTCATCGAGTAAGAATCACCTGTCCCACTTTTGTGTCCCATTCTGTGTCCCACTCCATACACATATTGATACATCACATTTTGGCAACACATTAACATATTTATTGTATATTTTTTATTTGTAGAATATGATTGTCAATATATGTATGGAGTGAGACACAGAATGAGACACAAAAATGGGACAGGTGATCCTTCTCGTTGCATCCCCCTCTAATCCTCTATATTAGGACTAAACAATACCTTATAGCATCTGAAACTACAAAAAAAAAAAAATGTACACATCATATGAAAATACAGGTAATAATGCACCAAAGTATACACAAGGATTACCATACCCAGCACCTCCAATGAGCATTGCAGCAGGGCAGCCGTATCCATCTCAACACAGCTATTCCACCGGTCGAGTCGTTGGCGGCTCGACTCCATGGTCAACCGGGTTGTGTCACTGCTGTGATGACCCTGCTAATTGTTTGGTCACTGCTTTTTGCCCTTGTATCACCTTTGGCCAGATTGCTGAGCTCGTTAATAGAGGTGAACCGGGTAAGTCGACCCAAAATTTTATTACTCCGTATTCTTTTCGGCTTTGGTATAAAATAGACAACTTACGTAGCGTTTTTTATTTGTATATCTCAAATACTTGGATAAAACCGTTTTTTATTTGTATATCTCAAATACTTGGATAAAACCGTTTTACACAAGTATGTATATAAAAACAGGTGTTGCTCTTTTACTTAAATGCGTGCGCGGTTACTAGTTAGTTACCTTTTTGTGGCTGTTTAGGTTAATATAAATATGCGTTTTACAATAAGTTAATTTTAAAACCGCCTCACAAAAGGCTTTCTCTTGTACTGACGTGGGATGAACGAAAATACGAAATGTTACAGGATGTGCAATCAGTGGAACAATATATGCAGTATTAATGGGATTTACAGGAGTTGCATGCTTGTATTCATGCATTCATAGATCAAAGTTGAGAGGGCAGTACGGCTTAGACGAATCGCCTTCAGCTGATTGTTTGGTTCATTTTTGTTGTGAACCTTGTGCACTTTGCCAAGAATACAGAGAACTCAAGAACCGCGGCCTTGACATGGGCATAGGTTGGTATTTTACTACTGCACCGTCAAGTTTTAATTAATCTCTGTTTTTTAGTACTCGGTTACTCCTATAAAATGGAAAATACTACAATATGGCCGAGTGATACTGAGTTTCAGCAATAATGATAAAATTTGATGTAGGTTGGGAAGCCAATATGGAGAGGCAAAACCATGGAACAACAGTGGCTCCTTCAGTAGGGTCGATGATGCGATGAAAAATTAAAACAATCTTGTACCATTTACTTAAGATGGGGCTTACATAAAAGTCATTCTATGATTTTCATCATCTTTTCTATGAGCTAGTGCTTGATCGGAAGATTGTACTCGACTACTCGTATTAAGGCGTTGTGATTATATTAAGTGTTTCTGTATAGTATATCCAATGAATAATAATCCGTTAATTTATTTTTGTCTTAAATGGAACGTCCTAGTCTCCAAGTATCATATTTTTAGTCATGTTCGTATTCTAGTGTTAAGACTAACTATTCCAGCTACAAGCTATTTTGATGTGCACATTTTCTGAGTCAATAGTTCGATCACAATGGGATTCACTATGTCCTAGTACTCCGTATCAGACTATCAACTACAATTAGTCTTAAATTCAAGTGTCATACTTCTACGCAAAACGATTTTAACTCATTTTGTGCTGATCGCGAACAAAAAAGATGTATATGTCAGACTCTCACCCCCTCCTTTTTTCTTATCAATAAAAGGAGGATGAAGCCTCTCTAATATATGACAAGGGCCGAATATTTGTTGGAAACTAGCCGTTATCCATAAATAACTTGATAATAACAAACCGATCTAAATTGTATCTTGCTAACTCGAAAATAATCCGCCCGTATCAATTCTAATACCCTTATTAACCCGTTTATCTGATCTGCTCTCTAATCTTTACCCCCACTAACGAGAACCAATACCTCATTTGACAAAAGAAATGAAGGGTGACAAGCTGACTACTATTAACAAGGTCCTTATATAACACATTGCAGTATTACACACGTACTCCTTTGTTAAAAGATGTAGGAGACCTTTCCAAACTCCTACGCGAAAAGATCTCGACAACTATAAATAATTACAATTACAAAGTACTATATCACCTTTATCTAAATTGCTATAGAATAACTTTGTGAAACCGACTAAAATAAATTGCATAAAAATAATTTGTCTATACAATACATAAAAGGAGGATACCACCGTGACGACACCACTTTGAGTGTACTTGTGTCCTTATATGACATCACTAATTAGAAAACCTCCCCTTCCCTATGCTTTATCAATCCTCCTTACGTATTCCTATACCCTCCTGATTCATTTCCCCCCATTTTTTATGCTTTCTCTCTCCTCTTCATGACATGAAGCTTATCTATCAAATTCGTCGTTGTCTCAATTACTATTTGATGTAACTCTGAACGGTTGCTTTGCTTATGTTCCACGATTCTTACTGAATAGGGCTCATATTGAGGTTATTTTTCTACCGTCGTTAATTCGCTCTTTTACATAGATTTCTCTGACGGGGTTACATTTGTTCTTGGAAATGTCTCTTTTAATGTTGTGACACGTTATAATGTGATAAATTATTGACGGAAGTTGGAAATTTGATACCACTATATACTATCGCGGACAATTTCTTACCTTTACAATTTGGTTTTGTTTGTTTGTTTGCTTACTGAAATGACTATATAGTGGGAACATTATTTAAATTTTGAATCTGCACTCATTTGGTGCAACTCCTAAAGGGTTTGTTAACACAAAGGGTAAAGTTGCAAACACTCGACTTCCTTTACCATGATATTTACAAGAGCTCTCGAGCGTCTGGAGTGGTTAATATTTTGTGTATTGTAACTACAATACTCTAAAGACTAAATACTAGTCAGCCACTAGATATATGATAGCACCTAAAATTGATAGTTCTTTCAATTTTAGATTACGACTGAATAACAACGAACATGACGATATCAAAATAACAGTGTTAATAGAACACAAGGGATACAATAATTGTATAGTATAATGTGTGTGTGTTTTTTGTACGCTTTATTGTATATAAATAAAACAAGTACTTCAATATTTTTCGTATCAATTTTTATAATTTTTTATATCGTTTAGCGATTTAAACAACTATAGTGTAAGCAACCGTAAACACTATTGCTGCAAGTTAGAAAAATCAGATACCGCGTGCGTAGGTTAAAATTGTTTCTTAAAAATTGTCCCCAAATCAATTGTCTATGTGAATAATGATAGACAAACATTTAACAAGTCTTGCTTATGACGGGTTATTTCCGTCACAAACAAGTGACCTCTCACAAAAGGGAGAGAGGGGATAAGGTGGGGCACCCCTCATGTGCTTCCCACTCACCCCTAAATAGGTATTTTGTGGGATAATGATACGGCGCCCAATCTCGGCACCACCCTTTTACGTGCACCCCTTATTATTGGGTCCCCCTTGATAACAATATGTACACTCATTATCATTGGGGTCCCCATCCAATAGCACTAACTCATTTTCCTATTTTGTGAATGAGATTTTGTGAACATTTAAAGGAACACAACATGATAAGGATGGTCATCTAACACGATAAATGTCAGGGCCATTGATGTATGATGCGTGATTTTTATCGTCTTTTCTAAGGGATATTTTCGTACAAGTTAACATGTACCACGTTTCGTACAGCTAGCATTCACGTTACTCGTAAACCTGGACCCTTTGTTGTAAGCTTGTAAGACTATGTTTATTAGTAGTTCTTGCAGCCCTACTTAGACCTAGTTCCTGCATTAAAATACTTATATATATTCCTTAACCTACTTATAAGACCTAGTTCCTGATTTTGTTGTTTTATCAAGCCCTCTCTTAACCTACTTATCATCTCATACTTTTTATTATATATCCCATACATCATAATTTTGTTTTGATAATAGAATAAATATATTTACAATGTATATAAATTAAATTATATAGAGAACAAAATTTAAAAAAGAAATACGATTTTATTAAATAAGATACTCCTTAATACAACAAAAATAAGATAATAATTAAAACTAAAATGAACTCCAAAATATATCATATGTGGTCTCTATTTGTAGAACACACAAAGATATGAATATTGATGTAATTTATATTTGATTATAATATATAAAAATAAAACTATATTCATTTTTAGATAAAATAATAGGTTCACAAAAAATAAAATCTCACTTCCTCTCTTTTTCTTTCCACGTGCCCTATTTCCATTGGGCTTGCATTTGGCTTTTGCAGGAGGTATTTTGGTTTTGTGACGTGGTTTGCCGTTCCAAAATACGTTCAAGCAGTTCCTACTTGGAACATGTGGAACGCGAAATGCAAACATGGGTTGCCATTTACATTTAGTTTACTTTTATTTTATTTTTCTTCTGTTGTCCTTATTCAAGCCCTAGCCCTCCTTAGCCCAACCTATAAACGTAGTCTCATCTCGGTGACTCGTCAGTTTGGGGTTGGGTGACTTGGGTTATATCAAGACATTTTCTGGGCAGGTTAGATCATTTTCGGGTTCATGTTTTGTTATTTGGGCTGCCAGGTCTAGTCACTACACATGGATCTGCCATTGGGCGCGATCTCACTTATAGTTGTCACACAAGTTGAGTTGAATATAGGAGAAATACCAAAGAAATGTAAGTCAGTCAACTATTGTGAGACCATCTTCTCTAGCCAGCTACAGAAAGCTAGATTCTTAAGCAGTGGATGAACATTCAGTTGAAATTCAGAAAGAGAGAAAAAAGGAGAAGAAATAAGTGATAAACGGAAATAGGTAACCTCTTCAACTACAGAATTCCGGCAAGAAGATCCACGACGATGCTCTTCACTGTCACCTGTTTTCTGATCATTGTTGTCATCGTAATCACCGAAGGCACAGAGATTCAAGAGTTTTCAGCACTGCTCTAGTAATTCCTGAAGTGTTTGCCTCTTTCTTTTTCCTTCTTGGCCGCTATCTCCGTTCTGAATTTCCACAAGCCTGAATTCTGACCTTACAAAATCCAACAATGCCAAACTCTGAAGATAACTTCAAACAAACTATATTATAGTTTACCTGTGTTAACTTACACACGCGTCAATTGAAGGAAGAACAGATCCGTTTATAGGAGAAGTTCACAGAAACTTCACTTTACATTTAATATTCAATTGGTCATTTTTAAAGTACTTGGTCAGAGGGAAAGGCAACGAAGTATATAATCATTATATATCCCACAAACACATAGAAAACAGTCACATACAAGATTATATTCACAGAATAAAGGGTAACGCACTATTACTATCCATTAAGAAATACCAAGCTTATCGCTTAAAATCTTATTAAATTGTTGCTAAATGAGGTTTTCAGCAGATTGATAAAAATAAACCTGACATAATAGCCATGTGTCCTAGATACTGAAAGGTGGTCCAGATAGCAAATCACAGCACTCTCCAAATCCTATATAATGCACTGAATGAGCTTGGAAATAAAGCTGCTTGCTGGCTGCTGCACTTTGCATCATACAGAAAACATATTCTCCCGTCTTCTGCATAGATGCAGATCATGGGTGTCGCATCTGCATGATCTTACTGTGATTATGTAAGCAGATTTTAAGCCATTCGGATGCTCTTCAAAAGCGTAGCACCACTTCTACATCATCGCAGGGTATTGCTTGAGTAGAAGTTACTTTAGCTCGAATGACTATCTATGTTCGTGTAGTTCTTCATTTCTAGAGTATTTGGTATTTCCACCTCGAAGCTCCACAATACTTTACCGGTTTACTCATAGCAGAGCGTTTGATCATCTAGCCTGCTGATACCAGAGGCTTTGATCATACAGGGATGACAATGAGGCGGGTCTGGATTTTTTCCTGTTGTAAATCCAGATCCGTGAGGTCCAACCAAGTTCTACAACCTGGATCGTTTGCAGTCCCTATGATCATCTATAGAACCCTGAAGTACAAGGCTTGATTTCAAGCCAAATATAGAGCAGGTGACTCAATTTACCCACATTAACTGAGCACCAAAACTCAAGGTCGTGCTAGTTCTTCATAGGATCTGTCAGACTTCAGCTGCACATGAATCAGCAACATTTATATCAAAGTGTTTTTCCCCTCGTTCTACTAACCTCTTCTTCGGGAAAAAAAATTCCGAATTATACTGAGCACTTTTTTGATACAGGAGGGCTTGTTATGTAAGTAGAACTGTAGAACAAAAAATTTGTCAGAGAATGTAGCCGTTAGCTGCACAATGTGGATTCAAGAACATTCTCTTGCAGGAAGGCTATGCAAGCAAAACCAGCCCTGGGAAGACCAAATCTAAAGTTGAAGAAGAGTCCGAAACTTCACTCGCTTTTTAACACTTCCCCTTCTATCATAGCCAATACCAATTTTACTATGCAACAACTTCATAGCTAGATCAGATTTTCCTGCCTTTCTGAGAGAATTAATCAGAACAGTACGAACAGTCCCAGGTATCTCTCGACCCCTATCAACAATCCCATCAGCCAATTTGCAAGCCTGTTCAATGCGTCCTGCTTTACATAATGCATTAATCATGTTTTCGAAAGCATTTTCAGGTATAACTCCCATAGGCGCCAAATCATCCAAAACCTTACAGGCACGGGCTACCTTACCACAAAGACAAAGACCTATTGCTAGAACTCGGAAAGAAGCTGATGTTGGTGCAATACCTTTGTCAATCATCATATTCCATAGCTTCAACGCCTCTTCATTTTTGCGTTGTTTAAACAATCCATCCATGAGTATGGTGTATGTATAAACTGTTTGATTACATCCTTCATCATCCATCTGGTGAAAGAGAGCCAAAGCCTCATCAATCTTCCCGGATTTTGCAAGAGCATCAATCATGGCATTATAGCAATACGAATCACGTGTGCAACCATTCACAAACATCTCATCGAAAAGCTTTTGGGCTTCATCAACTCTCCCTCCCTTCCCCAAGCCGTCAATGAGAGAACAATATATAGTAGAGTTGGTACTAGCACCACCTTGTTTGAATACGTTGAAATAATTCATTGCCTCATCCAATCTTCCATTCTTACACAAACCATCAATGATAGCCCCATATGTAACTTCATCAGGTTCAAGCCCATCCCTTTTCATCCTACTGATAACACAGATTGCGTCCTCCACATTACCACTCTTAACACGCGCATCAACCAAAGCCGTATAGATTGCCACATTGGCCTTACACCCTCTCCGACTCATCTCCTCAAAAACAGTACAACCCTCAGCATACTTCCCACCCTTACAAAGCCCACATATAACCAAACTATAAGCATGAGGTGGTATCTCCAAACCCTTCTCCACCATCTCATGATAAAGCGACAAACACGAATAAAAATCACTCTCCCCATAGCAAAGCTGGATCAAAGTCATGTAAGTAATCTTATCCGGCTCCACCCCGGTAACCTCCATCTCCTTCAACTTCTCCATTGCCTTCGCCAACTTCCCCACCTTACAATACCCTTTAATCAAAGTATTATAAGTAACAATATCCGGCCGTGTCCTCCCATTTAACATCACATCAAATACTTGCTCGGCCGAGTCAATAAACGACGAATTCACCAACCCATTCATCAAAAAATTAAAAGTATATAAGCTAGGTTCAATCCCACTTGCCTTCATTTCCTTCCACACCCACAACAATTCCTCAACCAAACCCAAATTCCCAAAACTCTTAATTAAACAATTACAACAATTCACATTCATTACAAAATCTAATCTTTTCAAATCATTAAACACAATCTTAATCCTACCCACATCACTAGAAACACTCAAAACATCAATCAAATTAGCATAACATTCTAACTTATGATTATATTTCTTTTGCTTACCAGCCCAAATGAAGAACCGATACGCGGTCTCCGGCATTCCTTTCACCTGGGTTGAACTCAAAACAAAAGAAACAAAATTGGGTGTTAATTTAATCAAATACTTATCACAAAACTCAGTTAAATTGACCTCCATGTTCAGAGTATCGTCGAGAATTTCGACAATTCGAGAAACCCAGATGGAAGGCTGGAGATTCTTCTTATGGGGTGAAACGACGTCGGATAGATCAATGTAGGGTTCAATCCATTCAGGTGGAGGGAAGAGTGAAGTGGTTGAAAATAGATATGTGGGTTTTGTAGTGTGGGTTTTAGGGGTTGGAAGAGAGAGAAAATGGTGGAGAGTTCCGCCATTGATGAAGGTTGAAGGTGTGAAGAAGATAGAGGAAGAGAGAAGGTGGAGTTGTCTGAGAACAAGGGTTTTTCTCATTTTCAGGGTTTTAGATCAATCTTACATTTTCTTGCTCTATTAACCAACGTTTCAGGCATATATTATTATTATTTTTTGGAAAATTTAATGAAAATAATCCCAAGTTTGCATTGTCTTCCCATTTTAATCCCAAGTATGAGTCTTCCTAAAATAATCCCAAGTTAAAATAACTTATTCCGACTTTGGACCCTAAACTA
>JAOWBH010000001.1:89341-103270 GCA_028566215.1 Silene coronaria
GGGTCAAAACAATATGAATGAAAATGAAATTTTAAAGATGGTAAATCTCTAATGTTAACTCAATTTTTTTGAATGTCTCATCTTAACGCATCGCCATAGCTTAAATTCCGAATATATACAAATATAAATTGTGTAAATTGTAATATTCTATTATCTCATAGCAAAGTAGTGAACGAGTAATGATATAAGAAAAACTCAAAAAAAAAAAAAAATCATCTTTTTAGCTTAACTCTTTTAAGTTTTCATTTTCTAGTGGGATCAAGCGTCCCTGCAAACCCTCACCTAACTCCGCCACGAGTCCATGACCATATGTGAGTTTCTCAATTCTAAACCGGAGAAGGTGAATTTATCTTCATTTACTCAATCCGAACTTCCAATGCTCATGCAATTCATCAATTTTTTATAAAAATTTTCATTTTCCTAATTGTTAAGAATTTACCATAGGAATATCTCATACCAACAGAACTCATTAATTTCCGCATCGCAATAATACATCCTTATTGCCAATTCCAGCACCCCAAACATCCATGGCCGCCTCAGATCCACCACTAAAGCCACCTTCTACATCTGCTTTCACCATGACTCTTTTCTGCACTGTTTAGCTAAACAAGAGTATACATTTTCGTTCTCCCCGATCCAAAATAAGACCCCCAAGACCATATCTACAAGCTAAAACCCTGTACAATTTCATAACCATTAAAAAAGAAGTGCAACCTGGGCACTGTATGGCATGTACAACATATCTTCGTCATTTCTGAACCAGTGAAGTCATGTTTGAGAAGTCTACGTTTCAGTGGAGTTATTAGACGTCATATCTTAAGCAACGTCATGATCAGGTATATTTTTAACACGATCAAGGAGAGTTGTGAGTTCTCTTTGAACAAATTTGGATCGCGCCTTGGACATCAATGATTCTTCAAGCAAGGTATCAGTTAGAGACTGTAATGCATGATGATTCCCCTCTTTGCCCGTTTGAATAGTTTCTTCGTCTGAAGGAAGTAAGGAACTATCACGTCTCCATCTAAATGGAAAATACTTGTCGGGAACTTGGAAATAGTTCTTTGTGACTAGTAAGCGAAGAGCATGCCTACACAAGATACCTGAATGTTCAAATCCCTTACAGGAGCAATGAACTCGGTCTTCCTCTGAAGTCCATAATACGAGATATTCTCCTTCAGTTTTCTTATAGTGGCGGAGAATGTACAATTCCATGGATATTTCTGTGGTTGCATATTGAGTGGAGAGCACAAGTTCATGTTGAAAAACACAAAAGGCATATGGTGTAAGAAGGGTCTGAGCATGTTCTTCTAAAGGCATGGATGTCTTCAGCTGAATAAACCGCATTTCCTCGTTGGGTTGGAACCGGCATCTTGCAGCATGACTAACCTGAAAAATTAGATTCCAGTCTGTGTAATTTGGACTTGGGTATGGTGTCGGATTTGGGTACATATGCAAGTCTCGGATCGGTATGAGTGTATGACTCATATTTTGAGAAAGATTCATGTCCTAAAAGGAGGATATGAATATGTGGGCATGTCTCCGAAACAAACTTTATTATATATGAAATCTTCCGAGTTTTAAAAGTGAAATAAGGAGATGATTGACACATGGGGTTAAAATCATCAAAATTATGCTACATGCTTCATACACTTGTTTTTCATGTAATTTTCTCATGCATGTCTCTTTTTTGCCCCTGTTACGAGAAGGCCAGACTGGTAAGCAATCGGATATGTAATCCATACCCATTTTCTTCAATGTTGTGTTGGACCGGTAGGATTATAGCTTTCTGGTGCACAGAAAATAAGATTATAGGAAACTAAACCAGGATTAGAGATAGAGGGTACCTGCTCAAAGAAGGTTTGCAAGCATGTTTGGACGTTCAAGATATCATATAGACAAGTATGTAAGGATTCCATGTATTCAGTTGTCACAATTCGAGCAGTAAAGCACTCTTTTATGTACGAGAATGCCCAGGATTCTCTAAACGATATTAGAAGAGAAATGTGTTTATCTGATCCAAGTCCAAACCTTGCAAGCAAATGATTCCAATGAGTTTCAAAATCTTTTATGCTGTCTAGATAGCACAAGATCTCGAACTCGGATCTAAACACCAAATATTGAAGTCCTAATGGCAAAGAGAACCAACTGCTCAGCTTCGACTTGATATACCATAAAGATACAAGATGTTTGGTATTGGGGAGTTCATTAGCTATGGCGTCCTTGAGCCTTAAATCCAGATCAGTGACTATAGTTTGTGGATGGCGTCCTCGCATAAACTGCAGAAACGTCTGTTCAAAGTAATTGTTTAGAAAATGATGCTAATAGAAAACAGAAGAAAACACAAGATGCACAAACCATTTATGAGACAGCTTTGCAGGTGTGACTTAGCCATTGACCCTATAATTAAATAAGGAATCGATGAAGTATTTGGACAGGTCTCACATGTAAAACGATTTCATATAAGAGTCATTGCATGAAATTATATACGCACAAACCTGTAAGGCCCATGCTATGGAATGGGAGCTTATTTCCTGAAGTAGAACAAAGGCAAAGAAAACCGGCTTTCAATGATTATCAATACCAGAGAATACACCAAGTAGCAAGCCATATATGACAGATTGATACATTATATCAAATTGAACAACATCACCAAAGTTGTTAAACGCGCCAACCGAATCACCATAAGACCATGCAATATTTTCAACATTGCCTTTAGCTTCTGCTGTAAAATCAAAGGAAAAATCTACATCCTTCTCTGCCAAAGCCTTGCAAGCCTCAACCAACTCCAGCATATCAGTTACCCTCTTTTCAGTGAAATATATGTCATTTTCCCGACTGTTTTTCTTGCATGAGTTGACAAAATTTCTGATATCCTTCTCTATGAACGGCAATTTACCGGATTCAACACCCTTTTCCAATTCCAGGACCTTGATTATTTTATTCACAGGGTACCCAGCTCTGGAGAGTAAGAGAATCCTCTCTTGATCAGCTTCTTGCATTTTCCGATATGCAGGGAGGAGTCGTACTCTGTCGTCTTCCAGTAACTCATGGTTATGAACATTACTGAACTGAGAAATATACCACTGAGGTAAACCATTCACCATTTCTTTAATCAAATATAATTTAGCGTCACATCCACAACGAACTGATTTACGTTCTCTGGGGTGCCCTACATCAGCCTTTTTCCTTGGCTGGTTGAACCCTGAGCAGTAACAAACAAAATCTCGCCTGTAAACTCCGAGGTTCTGGCTTTCAGTTGATCGTGCTTTCCTAATGGAAAACCCATTCTTACGAGCAAAGGCACTGTAGTGCTCAAAAGCCTCCTCATCACTTCTAAAAATCTGACCAACATATGGTGTAAACACCAATTCCGAGGATAGCGCTGATGAAGTCTCATTTTCTTTTGATTGAGAAGCCTGCCCTTCTTTGTTCCCTTCATATCTAATAAAACACTTCCAATCTCCACAGGGACATTGCACGCGCTGTATCCAAACAGCGTTTGTTGGTCTCATTGCTATGCTATCAGTAGCATACTCATATGAAACACTTTAGAAGACAATAAGCCAACAGCTCAAGTGTTGCCATGCGGACATGTTGGATGATAAAAAATTGAAAATAAAATAAGTGGCCAAACGCGGTCCTGACTGTATAGTATATGGCAACCCATTCATGTCTAACCTAAATTTTTTCACATCTTCTCACTGCTTTTTCAGCAGAAAAAAGACAGATCAATGGTCAACCATCAGCATGAAAAGGAAGGAACATAAAGGATCGCTGAACCAAACAAAAGAGGAAATCTTTAAATCAATTATCTCTATTTAAGTTCAAAACCTCTTACATTCCATCAATTGATACAACCAAAACTAACAAAAAAAAAAAAAAAAGGACACGTCAATTCACATGTTGCAAGCCTGCAATTGTCTAGACGTCTAGACAAGTGGGATGGAAATTAGTCGAGAATTCAAGACTGACAATAATATACGGACTAACAAGCAAGCTAGTAGAATGAATACATCATCTCCATAGAATTGGTCCTACGAACAATGTACTGACCTTTCCAATATCACAGATCAGCAGAAGTTCCTTCTTTTGCCACAAATCAGGGCGTTCACCATGTCTAACGGAGAGGACACCAAATTTCCCTATACACTTTATCCTTCTAAGGCCTAACAAACTGCAGACTCTAAAGCACTTAGGTACGGTAATCAAACATCTGAATTCTGAAAACAATCATATAACTAAACCGTTGAACACATGCAAGAACAATGCCTTAATCCCAAAACTGCTAAGGGTCGGCTGACAAGAATTGTCATTTTAAAATCGCCGACAATGCAAAAGATGCCAAATACAACATCTCCCAGGAAAAAGGGCATAATCTTTACATTTGACAGCAATATTTCCATAACCCCAGTATAATTTCTCACTTAATTAAAATCTGAACAAAAATTACTGAAGAACATGAACTTTAATCATACAATCTAGATATGGCACAACAGCAAAATTACACAACAACAACAGCAACAACAACATTAGTAATTTACCCTATGCCTCAATGACTCCAGCAAATTACGGGGTAAGGGAATCGGATGTATGCACCCTTCCGAATGACCCAACAAAATAAAGTCATACTACATCATAGAATAGTTAAGAAAATCCTAACAAAATGTAAACATGGCACAAACACAGTAAAATGGGTCCTAAATTAACAATTCAAGTAATCAATTCGTTCAAAAGTTACAAAATTTTTAAAGAACATGAGCAAATTGACATGGGTTTCAATTAAAATTAGTAAAAAGTTGATTGAGATATGAAGGGAGGAAGAACGACAAACCTTAGGTGAAAGAAGGAAAAGAGAGAGAGAAGGGGTTTAATTGAACATCTGATATACTTAAGTCCTATAAAACTGTCTCACACAATAATTACCGTTTCTCTTGTAGTCTAGTGTAGTTGCGTGATAAATTGATGATATAGCTGGGCAATGTAAGATTAGTTGAGACTAGACACTAGAGTAGAGGTGGGAAGAGGAACGAGCTGGCCCGGCCTGACCCGCCCCTCGGGCCACTTTTGGGCAGGCCAGCTCAAGTCCGCTCTACACCATGCCAGGCTTGGGGCCACTTTTTCAGCTCGGCCCGACCTTAGCCAGTCTATTGTAGTAAAAAAACAAAAAAAAATACAGGCCGGTCCGTCCAAAGCCTGCTCATGGGCCGGGTTCAAGTAACACCACACATGCACGCCCAAGCCCTCTCCCCCATCGAGCCGGTTCAGGGACCAGCCATGGGAGCCCGGCCCGCCCTCGAGTCAGCTCGGTCCGAGTACAATTACCACCTCTAGTTGAGAGATTACACTAGAGAAGTATATAGACGTGGCTTCGTGTAAGGAATGAGAATGTGTCTAGTGTTGGTACACTCGTACATTGATATTTGGGTAAGACGGGTTTAGAGTAATAGTTATTAATGAATTTAAAGTTACTTTAAACTCTAAAGTAATAATCTAAATGTTGTCGGGTATAATGTAAAACGGTTTTATATAGACTTTTTCAAATTGATTTATGTCGGATTGAAAATCTAAGAATTATATTTATTGGGTTGAAGATTTGGCCCAACAGTTCGGTCTTATATGTGTCATGTGTATGAACTATCGAGTAAGTTTTTAGGTTTTGGTATAATCTCTTGTTAGATGTTTCGAAATACAAAACAATTCTTTAAACTGCTAACACGTAAAAAAATAATATAGAAATTAGCATTTTGACTAGTATGAACGACCCGATCCATATTTCTCACCCGACCTGTATGACTGGATTCGCCCGACCATTTCGACAGGTCTAGTGGTGATTGAGCACCTTATTCCTTAACCATGTGGTTAGCAAGTCAGGGTTCAATTCCTGCCCATGAAATAGAGCAAACTTTTTGGCCAGTCGTTTACCTCTTCGTGAGAGTACCCGCGACAAGGAAATTATACTATTGTCGACAGTGAACACCGGTTTAATACATCCGATATATTATCACCAGTTGTATAGTTTCCGAGCATTACATTAACATTTTTGAGTTTTGTTTTAAAGATTATGAGTTTTACTATTAAAATTTTGAGTCACTTAAACATTAAGTTTAAAAAAATTACAACAAAAATGAAAAGCATTATAGTGAAATTTGTGTTTTTGACGGATAAAAAATTAAAATATAACTAATAAACTTTAAGAGCAATAAGAATAGTAGTTTTACTTTGGAGTTGTCAACAAGAACTTTATTTAAGAAGTTTTTCTAATGTGTTTAAAAGTTTGTTTTTATTTTTAAGAACTAAGTTTTAAAATAAGAACTAAGTTTGTATACGTGGGAAAATGCGCAACCAATAAATATAGTTTTGTAAAATGTGAATAACTACTCAATATTGTTTATTTTCAAGTATTTTTCATCTAAAAAGAAGTGAACAAAAATTCTTAAATATTAGGGTGGATGAATTTTGACATGGCATGAAAAGAATAAAGTTCTTCTATTGCTATTACTCTAATAAGCTCAGAAAAAATACATATATGATCAAAATCGAATGAAGTCAACGGTAATAAGCTCAAAAATAAATAAAATATGAGTAATATGCTCACAAAAAATACACCCATGCTCAAAAACAAAAAAGTCCATTAATATTTCTTCTTTACTACGAAAGCCCTAGCCCCTAGCTACTGAATTAATTGCACTAATTACACCGTAAACTCTGAAACAATCGAACAAAATCCAAGAAATTCCACTAGAAATTTCACCAACAAAATCAAAAAATGGCAACCCTTACTCAATCTTTGATCATACCATTAACAATTCCAGCAATCTCGAAAACCCATCAAAAAAATCACAATTTTCATACAAAAAATTCATGTTGCAGTAACAACAAAACGTTAATCAGTTACAAAACCAACATCTTTAATAATTCTAGTTCAGTAAAGAAAAATCAATGCAGTTTGTTTTCGACGAGGAATTCGTTTGTGGCATCAGCGGTCGTGGCTGATAATGGTTCGACGTCTTATGAAAGACGTCGAAATCGTGGTTCCATAACGATGTCCGGATCGTTGCGACGAGCTATTACGTTGAAAAAGCCGAAACCGGAATTGAACAAAAATACTAACAAGACACTCTTTGAGGTGTGTATGATTAATGATCTGTACGTCTTAAATAAGAATTTGCGTTTATTATCGACTCGTCTTGCATGAGAAATTAAAGTCATATGTGACAGTTTGTAAATTACAAAAGTGATTTTTTTTTTTTACCGTATAGATGTTAATTTATTTGTCCTGATCAATTATTTACGTATTTTATTTTTGGTGTCTCGATGAATTAATGTTGTAACTTGTTAGGTTATATTGATATGATGATTTAATTGGTATATACTTTGTAATTTGTAAACTAATAATCTTTACCTAATTATGTTTTTAAGACTATTGTGATTTATGATGATGAAATAATTAGCGTTTAGGCCCGGTTCTTTTAGACTTGATTACAATTCAATTTAGTTCAGTTCAGTTCCGTTCCGTTTAGAAAGTTTTAGTCTAAAAGTACGGGTCTTAGCTGACTAATCATATGTGGAATTGAAGGAAACACTACAGTTCGGCGATACTGGTGGTGGTGGTAATGGGGGTAAGAAAACTGGTGGTGGTGACAATGGTGGTGGTGGATTCGGTGATGATGACGATTACTTTGATTTTGACGACGAGGTAGAAGATGATGGAGATCAGGATGGATGGTTCCGGAAAAAGATCACACTAGATGAGGTATACCTGCAACTAATTGGAACCTGTAACAGTTAATTTTCTTGTGCATTAGTAAAACCTCGCAATTTGCAGGAGCCATTGAGGCGCTGGGATAATGTTGTTACTGTCAACGGTTTATGCACTGAAATGTAAATGTGCTGTAAATTTTACATGTTATTGCAGGTATATGACATGAGATCTATAGAAGCAGTGTTACAGGAGTGGCAGAAGACACTTAAGGATTTACCTTATGATATACGTCTCGCTTGTGAACTGGTGGGTGCCTGACTGCCTTGGTGGTGATAACATAGCCCTTCATATTTTCGTGGTTTACTGAAAATTTTCTAGGAATAAACGACGAGATTGTTAACTTTCGTAGATGCATTTGGTCTTCAGGGTATGATCAGCTCAGCTTCACTGGTGAAATACCTAATGAATGGAGCAAGGCCGAGCATTACCAGGGCCATTTCTCGAACTCTTCCTAAGGACATGTCAAAAGCCTTCATGGGGAGGTAAATAATTCTTCTTGTCATCTCTGGTTTTTGTTAACAAACTCAGTGCTTGATTCGAGTTAAAAATCATATTAGATGCATCGGATTGTAAACAGTCAGGTAGGATACTTGGTTAGTCTTTGTCGCTACTAGGAGAAGTATCGGATTGAAAACAGTCAGGTGTGAACCCACATCCTTGAATGTCTTCTCAGACTGGTAGAGCATTGTCTACCAGCTGTCTCAGGGTAGCACAGATAACAGGACTGTCAATGTCCGGTAGTATCGTATCTCAGTCATGTAGCATGATATTTAGGCATGACTACAAAACCGTTCAAACATTTGGTTTTTGATTGAATAAATTAAATTTGAAAGATTTACATTGAAACATATCATAAACATATCAATGACTTCTAGTAACTGACCTTAACCTGCCGCTGCAGGATTATGGCAAATCCTGCTTTCCTGCACAAGCTTCTATTTGAACAGTTTATCACAATTGCTTGCTCCGTACAATCAGAGTTCAACCGCCGAGGGGAAAGGTAGGTGTTTGAAATTATGTTACTGTTGGTGTCGGGTGTTTTAGATTCTTTCCAATTCCAATGGAGCTAGAGACTCGCTATTATGCAGTGCCGAAACTAGATGGAATAAATCATAATGTTTCGCCAAGGTGGTTGCTTTTCATTTTATCGTCAAATATCTAGTAGCAATTATTCGTTGCAATTCTCTACGTTTCATCATGAGTCACCTGGAAACAATCTCTGTAACACAAAAGTAAGGCAATGGTATAATGTAGGTGGTTGTGTTTCTAGACTTTTCCGCCTCAAAACAACCATACCTTTCACATTCTTCTTTTAGTTTCTTCATCACAGAAAGATGAATGCATTTCAAAATTTTCATATATATATAAATAAATTTTTTTTTTTTTGTCGGAGACAGAATGAGGCAGGAATGGGATTTGGCCCTAATAAATGTTCTAACAGTTGCTGCATGCAACTCGGTGGTTGTTTGGTCCCTTGCTCCTTGTTGCTCCTTTGCAAATACCTCCAGATTCAATTTGCATAAGCTCCCAAACAATATCTTTGAAGCAAGTTACCGTCACAGGCGATTTGATGTTCGTCAAAGGATTCAGTCATTTGTCTTCAAAGCTGTACAACTCAGTCTGGTGGGATTTACAGCAGGGGCTGTTCAAACTGCCTTGTCAAATCTTTGTGCCAGAAATAAGCAAGGAAGGTTAGTTCTGATACTTTCCTGTTTTCGATGTTACTTGCATAAAGTTTGTGTATTTTGCCTTTGAAGTCCATGCATAGTGCTGCTGATATTTTATCTGGATCATAAAATCTTCAATTGAATGAACAGGCTTTCTGTGCAAATACCATCTGCAAACACAAATGCCCTTGGTTATGGAGCTTTCCTGGGCCTTTACACAAACTGGCGATACCAGATAGTATATGGGATGGACAAATTATTTAGCAACCGTTTTGATGTGATCCGAGTGAGCCTGTTTTTTACTGCCTCTTTCAGGTGTGTTTCAGCCTCTTTCATAAAAATTATCGTCCCTATATTTGTTCTCTTTTGCAATCTTGCATCATGTTTTAAGGTTCTACACCCAGCATAAACGTGGAAATTTCCACCCAAGTCCGACACTCGGACAGGTAGCTCTGTTGGATACTTCTTACCGAGTCTAAGTAGCATAGATTCTAACTGTATTGAGCAATCGTTCACCGAATCACCGTCTGACATGTTAATTTTGCAGGATACTGAATGCAAAACTAGGAGAGATATCAAGGGAGGCTTGGCTTGACACAGAAAATTTTGATCCCCTGCCTCAGAAGGCTCAAAGAGACAAAGTTAACAGGAAGAAGAGAATCATAAGGAACAAAGTACCAAAATAGTACAGCATAGCATTCTAGAGTAGTGATCTCCTAGCTCTTTAGAGATCGAGCCTTTACCATTTACAGGTGTATCAGACGTAAAAGCAGCTTATAACTATGATGGTGCTAGTCCGTTGGGCGAGCAACGTGCACTGCAGTTAGCCAAGTATAGTAGAGACAGCCGACAGTTGAGATATTCAGCTCAACTTATAGAGAGTTATAGTAGTAGAGCCAGTTCACGCCTTCACGGCTGAGTAAATTTGAACAAATCTTATCTAAAGAAATGTAATCTCATATAGTCTGGAGCAAATATGCAGCTGTTTGATACTTAAAGTGTTGATACATATAGTTGAGTTACAAGAAATGTACTTTATCTGTGTGTAATACAGGAGCCACAAGAATAGCTTTGATGCTTGTGAGTTTAGAAACTCGGTCATGAATAGCGTGACTTAATGACTTTATCACCTCTTTTTTTTCCAGCCAAACAGCTTATTAGTTAAAACTAGTTGAATTAGTTGTACTTTTGATCAGGGGAATGGTCACATCTTATTACTGATGGTAAGATTTTACTGCTGCAATTTTGCTGTCTGCAACTCTGGAAAAGTTCAGTCAGTGTTGTTCAGGGGAAAAGTTCAGCCAGTGTGTTTTTGGGGGAAATAATGCTAGTGGATGGCGAGAACTTGTCAGTGTGTAGTTCAGGGGAAACAATATCAGTCGATGGGAAAGATCTACGTAAGACCATGGTGTTTCGTGGTCCACAGCATTCACCAAAACGTGTCTGATGCATGCGCAGTTCACATCTCACATTAGATATTTCCATGAAACTAATCGTCGAGTTTATGTTTTGTTGTGCAGGAACAATAATGCTTTTGATAACTTGTTCTCAGATGGAAAATACGATATATGACTACTTAAAAAGTGTAAGAACATAATAGCAGGATATTAAGAGATCAAAGCTTACTGCATTAAAAAAAAAAACTCTGAACAGTTTGACAGCCAAAATTTCCATATATTACAAGAGGGAAGAATTCAATGGGACAAAACAACCTCTGCTGATATCCTACCAGAGATTACAAATCATACTCTTACAATGTTACAAAAGACGAACTTCTCGGGCTGCTTGAAGTCTTGAACAAAATACGCAAACCAGCGAACACAACAAAGCCAGTAGACAGTATTAGCATAACAGCACAGCTCTCCTCTTTCGGGGTAGTGAAGGCAAATTAGTCAATAAATTCCTCCCAAATTCGGTGTCTTTCATTCACCACAGTCTGGAATTGAACTTTTGATCAAACAACCAACTTGGTTAAACAGAGACATAGTAATTAATTGTGATACATGGAAGCAAACTTCAGACATAGCTGGTGGTCTCTTTTATCCCCCCATCCTCCCCAGCCTTTAAATCCAGCTTTGTACCCTGCTTGATGGTCGTAAACACGAACATTCCATTGCATGTCGATATTGGTGACTCGGTCAATACTGTCTACTGCAATATTCATGGATCCATCATCAATACAAACATCTTTCTCTCCTTGTCCTTGATGCAACCCGCATTTCCCAAAGTGAATCGCACTACTTCTAGGCCCTCGTAAGGTATATACTGGACTCCCAAATGAGGGGTAAACTTGAGACCACATTGTTATATCCCAATTATATTCATCAAAAGAACAAAACTCCTCAGCCTTGTTCAAGATTTTCTTCCAAACAGTCCGATTAAACGAGTACCCAACATTCCCCATCCTCTCAGCAATCAACATATTAACCTCAACACCTTCCCCTCTAGACTTCACATCCGAAGGAGCCAGGTTAACTGCATAGCAACTCGGACATTTCTCATCTTTCAACTTTACAAGACGCTCGAGATTCCTATATGCATTAGGGAATATAAAGTGATCTTCTTCAATGAAAAGTATATGACCTAAATGATCCTTAGTCTCCATCAACCCATCCCACACCGTATTCATCATCCACCACCAATGATGCTTCAGCGACACAATCTTTGGAGACCTATGATTCCCATACTGATCAGGGTTCCCAACACACTTCCTCTCACTCGCATCCTCCTTCTCCTTACAATCTCTCCGAGACACCCCCGGGAAACTATCACTAAACAAATGTGGAGAGTAAACAGCAAATATCTGCTTAACTCGACAAAACCTAATCCCTTCCACAATCTTATTCATTTCCTCGAAATACCCATCATGACTAACAATAAGCAAAGTCTCATTAATCCCATCTACATGAGACAAACTCTCAACAACCACCTTCAAATATTGCGGCCGATTATGAACATACAATACAATAACTACATGATCCTTAGGTAAACTAGGAAATAGATCTACATTTCGCGGTATCAACTGGTTTCGACCCTCTAATGATCTAGATAACTCATTTTGTTCCGGGAGGCCGATTTCGACATCTTTATGCAGAGAAACTGAATGTATACCCTCATGAATTTGCTCATCAGTTCTAGATAGACATATAGACCATATAACTAATATAATCAAAATTCCTGAAACAAGCATATATCTACCAAAACCACCAACTTTACTTGGAGATTTCTTGTTCAATGCCATGGATTGTACAACAGACATTGCTTAATCTAAAACCCTAATTATTGCACTAACATATTACACAAAATAACAATAATAATGTTCTAAATTAACAAATAAATTGCAAATTACTCAATTTAGAAGTAATAATAATGGAAAATTCTAACTACCCACTAAAATTAAGCAATCAATAGACAAAACCCAGGTAAACCCACATCTAAATTAATCTAAAACTGAAATTAAGAGCTCAAGAAATTAAAAAAAAATGCAAAAAAAAAAATCAGGGTTTTAGTTGAAAAATTGAATTGATAGTTAACTAAAAATAGGGAAAATTAAACGAAGTAGAAGTGAAAAAGATCTGAACTTTGGATGTTAGATTTTGTTTTAGATGTGGGATTAATGGGATGAAGATTGAAGTTGAAGATTTGAATCGGAAAATTGAAGACTTTTGGAAGAATTTTGGTGTTTGTGGGAACTCAGAACTGGCGTAAGTGAAGGAGTCGTGAAGGTTTAGATTCCTTTTTTGACGAGGTTACTTGGTTGTTATTGATGACTTGGTGTGGGAGTTACTTGTAGAAAATCCGATCGGAAATGGAATAGAGGATCCGCTATGCCATTTCCGTTTAAGTAAGATGGTAGTGCATTTTCTTAATTGCATTTTATTTGGTGCTTGTCGTCTGATTTAGTTCGGATCTGAGTTGAGTGAGATTATAATGGTGATAAGTCTCATGAATTATAAAATTTTCGTTCTCCGAAATGGGAGTCGAGAGTTGTGAGTCAAGACATTTGGTTAAGCTAGACCGTGCCTCGGTCGTTGATCTAAGTGGTCATATTTTCCCTTTGACCATTCTTTGGCTCCATAGAACCATGATTTTTTTATTTAAGTTGTGGATATGACAAAAAACATGAACATAAATGACCGAAATATCTAAATAAGAAAAAACGTAAATAAATAACAAATGCAAGGCCTTACAACTTTTACGGCTTCAAACATTAATTCGTCAACATTAAATTTTACTTTATACTCCGTATCTACCATGTCGGCCTAAATTAATTCATCAAACATGGTAATTAAAGATTTTCATTATTCGTAATTTAAATAAGATCCCGATCCTAACAATATCTGATATGGAGTATATACTAGTCAATTGTTGACTAAAGACTTGTCACAATTAGAGGTGGCCATCAGCACGGGCCAGTCCGGCCGGCCCGCCTAGCCCGCCTCCCATCCCTGGCCTGGCCCGGGTCCCATTTTTACCCCCCCCAACCCCCCAGGCCGGTAC
>JAOWBH010000001.1:111929-128834 GCA_028566215.1 Silene coronaria
TCATATAAGCGTTCCTAAAAAGCTCTTTTAGAAAGGTATTTGCGGATTATGAGGTTTTATAACATCTTAGTGTAAAGGTGCCTTATAACAGACTTTTGGTAGACAGTAAGCGGAGTAATACCTGAGAAGTAATAAAGATACGGTGTAGAGTGTCAGCATCATTCTCTGCTTCACTCATCTTAGCCAATTTTTTGGCTAGGCTTTCATCTGATGTGTAAAGATACACCTTAGCTTCTAAGCTTGACCCAATTAATTTCCCACCTCTAGCAAGTTCTAGAACCTTGTTTACCTCAGTTCTTAACTGCAAATATTGTGATAAAGGCAATCGGGTTACGGAATAAGGATTACAATTCAAGTACTAAAATAAACAGTAAAATAGTGATAGTGCAATTGAATGAGTACGGGTTCACATCGTCATGCTACAAAAAGTTACAAGACACATTATAAGCAACTGTTTATGCTCGATAATATTTGACATCTAGAAATCTAACAATTCCACATACAGAAAAGTAAAATGGCTCACTACATTGGTTGTGCGTCAATTTATTATGGAGTAGCAGTAAAATTAAGTTGCAAGAAGTTGCAATTCTCCACATAAGTTTCATTATGGCCTTTATGGGTCATCTGAAAACAACTATTAGTGTTGTTAACGACTTAACGAAGGGGTAAGGCTGCAAAAGTTCCACCCTCAACCCCACCATTTATGGGAGCCATTGAGACATTGTGGTAATGTTCCTGTTGTTGATGCAAACCATCATCAAATGGATTTATATGAACATGCAAATGATGCGCCTAGGTTTGCTCGAAACAGTTTTGAGTCTCTCATGTAACTGAAGTAATACCTCAAGGACCTTAGCCCAAAAATGCACTTCATCATCAGGGAACGCAAGCCACCTCTGATTTATTGCGGGCCATCCAGACTCGAATATAAACTTTGCATTAGATCCGTCTGCTGTTGCAATCTGAAATGGCAAGTTCTGCCATACATCCTCGGCTAAATGTGGCAATATTGGAGCAATTACCCTCGCAATTGATAGGAGATGAGCTGCAAGGACAGTCTGGCAACTATTTCTCGTAAAGCTTGCAGTTCCCCTGAGTAATGCAAAAGAGAGACAAAGCATCTGCTCTATCAGCATTGTAAATGAGGGGAGACAATGGATGCACCACCGGGGGTGTTTTCAATTGGGGTTCATGGGGTTCAATTGAACCCCCATTGAAAACTGATAAAATTAAAACAGTATACATAAGTATCATGTTTCTAGCAGTGTAGTGGTAAGCATATTGACAAATTTATGTTAGGCCCTGGGTTCAAACCTCCTTGTACTGTTGATAACACAATTTTTTGAATTTTTATTTGTGATAATATTTAATATTACTTGTATAGTTCAGCTATATTATAACATATTTACGATCAAATTTATGATCTTCGACCCCAAAAGGTTAAATGGGAAGATTGATGTGAAACAAAGTGAACGTATATTAGATTCAAGGCAAGATGTTGAGAAACATGAAAAGTATATTGGCAACTTTAAGAGAAGTCGAGTTAGTGCTTGTATTCTTTGCAAAAGCATGGAATCCATTTGAAGAGTCAAAAACCTTGGCACTAATTGAGGATCAATACTCAGAAAATTTTACAGTGAAGAAGCAATATCCACGGGGAAAGGAGAATCTTAATGGGAATGCCTTGACATATAGCTGCAGCGCAGTATTAGTCATCCACATGGTATTACCTCATGCCTACATAACCTTAAGCAACAGCCTGTTCCATGGATAATCTCTAGCCTCCAAGTGCTATTACAATTTACAAGTTACGTTTTACTCAAACTTGGTCAGAGGTATTCGACATGAGTGCGTGCTCTCAAGTATTGGACTCGGCTATTTTATAAGTAAAAAAAAATCATGTTTTTTCTTTAGAATGAAGCCTACATAACCTTAAGCAACAGCCTGTTCCATGGATAATCTCTAGCCTCCAAGTGCTATTACAATTTACAAGTTATGTTTCCAAACTCGGTCAGAGGTATTCGACATAAGTGCGTGCTCTCAAGTATTGGATTCGGCTATTTTATAAAAAAAAAACATGTTTTTTCTTTAGAATGAAGAATCCAGGTGTCAAACCCATGCCAGAAGAGTCGAGTCTTGGACACAGGTACACAAGGTATAATATGAAGAGACGAAGTAACAAAGGTTATCCGACTGAATACAAAGGAACGTCATGCTTAGGCTCCAGAGACAGCTTGTTTTTTTAATTTTGTTTAACACCCCAACTATATGATAAAACTTTGGTCGCAGGGTCGCTACATGTACCGTCATGTAAACTAAAGATGAAGTTCATCACTGAATCAAGAAAAAGAACTCATCCTTTATCAAAATTTGAGAGCAGAGATACTCAATACAACAGCAATTTTGACATGGAAATTGAAGAGGTAAAAAAATAGATCATATAAAACCAAGTTTAAGCTTGCTACAAATTTGCTTACCCCACATATAAACGGTCCTTAGCGACATCGAAGTAGAAGTTGGATAGATCAACAATCACGAACCGCTGAATAATCTGAAATGAGTAATATAGAGATCATAAATCTCTGTCCAACAAGCACAATTTGGATGTAAATATCGATCATTCAATATACTCCGTAATTCCATATGTATAAAGAGAAGACAGTGTCATACTCAAAAACGCTAACTCAAATCTTAAAAGGCCCACTAGGAGTCGAGTCACCTTCCTGTCCCATACCAAAAAGATTAGCAAAAGAACGTGTAAATACCGAATCAGTGGAGTCCTGGGCTTTCTCCATCACACTAAGTTAATTACCTCATCGGTGATCTTATTAGGTTTGAGTGAATTCCACTTTGGTAACCTAGGATGTACGATCATACGTTTCCCACTTTGGTGACCTAAGGTTTGGGTAATATTCTACTAATACGCCTAGAAACATTTGTGATTCTAAAAATGCTGAATACATTACACTAGAGGTTAACAAAATGTTCATAATGTACCTCACCAAAATGGTGATTGTGAAAGCACAAAGCACCAAAGTGGAATTTTCCCATAAAGAAAATAATTAGGTTTGAAATCCTTCCTCCTCTAACTACCTAATACGCACAAAAAAAGGAGCAACAACTAAGGTGTTCTTCCCTAAATACTTTGACATTGGACAATCATCTCTATAGTTTTATCTAAAGTACATGTACTTGAACCAAAATGTGATATCTCTTTCAACACCAAAAACAGAAGAGTTTGAACAAATATAACACAGCAGACCTGAAATATTTTAAAAAATTGATACTTCTCATAGCTCTCGGTGATGTTTTTCACAACATTTTCCAACTGAAAAAGTGCATGTTTGTCAATCATTGGCAGATCATCATAGGAAACAGTTTTCTCCAGCTGCAAGGTGCAAATGGGAAGTTAGGCTATGATAGAAATTAAAATACCATCTAATCCAGAGAAAAATGGAGGAGAATGAGAAAAATAAATGCCACTTGGCACTTGCCCAACAACAGTAGAACACAGGAAAAATTTCTTCAGGCAGTTGCTAAGAATGGATATATGTATCCACATCAAGTAATACACTTGTATAGAAGCACATCAATTGGTACTCCCGCAAACAAATGCTGTCATTTGCAAAATTGCAACAATAAAATACTCTATGCTATTGGAACTTATTCCAAGTGGTATTACCACTTCTCCACTAGCCTCGGAAATTTCAGTCATGCAGATAATGCATCACATGAACATCCTTGCAAGCACAAACAACCTATGTTAATTGGGTACTTCTCTTTGGCAGAATGTGACCCTCTGACTTACAGACACAACATGACCCACCGACGCTTCATCTGAGTCCAAAAATATGAAACTATTTTCACAAGATAGTTGCAACCATAACTCAGCACGAGACTTCCAATCAAGTTGGGAGTAACATAGCAAATAAGACCGGAAATAAGTGTTATCACTACATGAAGCAAACTCGAGTTGGAGTAACATAGCAAATAAGACCAGAAAGAAATGTTATCACCTCTTCCTCCTCCCATCAGCCAACACCACATTTGTCATTAAAACATAACAAAATAAAGGATAAGAGCAGCCAATATGTGGACATTGAGAGAAGAGGCTGCATTTTAATGCTTTTATTCAGCAGTTGGATTAAATAAAAAATTATAACAGATTTATAAAAAAAAATAAAGTAAAATGCAACCAAATCTGTTCAGCAGAGGCAGCAGATGTAATGCCATTTTAAAAGTATCATCAACAATCAAATTAAAAGTATGACTTCAATTGTTCAATTGGAACATATATATGCTCAGTGAAACAAAGTTTAACTTCTGAGGCTGCTTAAGCTAAATATACCTTCCAATCACAGAGGTTACCCAAAAGGTACCGCAATGTTCCTCGCAACTTCCGATATATATCAGACATTTGACGAAGTATTTGGGGTCCAATCATCACATCACTAGAGTAGTCTACACTAGACACCCAAAGTCTGAGAACATCTGCTCCATAGGCTGGTGCTTCCCCTTGATTTTTACCACCCTCAATCACAGTACGGGGATCTACAACATTACCCACTGATTTACTCATCTTCAAACCCTTCTCATCCAATACAAATCCGTGAGTTACGACAGCAGAATAGGGAGCTATGCCCCTTGTCGCAACACTGGTCAACAAGGAACTCTGGAACCACCCACGATGCTGATCTGATCCTTCAAGATACAAGTCTGCAGGATGGCTAAAGCCATCTCTTTTCAGTAAAACAGCGGCCCAAGATGAGCCTGAATCAAACCAAACATCCATGGTGTCAGTGCCTTTTTCGTATTCGGATGCCTTACTACGATATTCCTCAGGAAGTAGCTCCTCAATTGTTAAGTACCACCAGGCATCACTTCCCTTCTCAGATATAATAGACTTGATATGACTAATTGTCTCCTGATTCATTAAAGGTTGTTTTGAAACTTTGTGATAAAAGACAGGAATCGGAACACCCCAAGTCCTCTGTCGCGAAATACACCAGTCGGAGCGGCTTTCAGTCATATTACATATCCTTTTTTCTCCCTGAGCTGGAATCCATGTCACCTTGCCAATTGCGTCCAAGGCTGCCTGCCTAAACCCTTCCACTGATGCAAACCACTGTTCAGTTGCTCTGAAAATTGTGGGCTTTTTCGTTCGCCAGTCATAAGGGTATTTGTGCTTGTATGGTTCTTCCATGATGAGTGATAAGCATTCGTCCAAGTAATTCACAACTGCCAGATTGCCATCCCCAAGTACATCTAACCCACAGAACTGTCCAGCTTCTTCAGTGAACTTACCATCATCATCAACAGGTGACGCAATAGGCAATTTATATTTCAAACCAGTTATATAATCCTCCTGGCCATGACCAGGAGCAGTGTGTACAAGTCCGGTTCCCGACTCAGTTGTGATATAATCACCTCCTACCACTACCGGGCATTCTCGGTTATCAACAGGATGAGAATATTTGCAATGTTCAATATCTGATCCCAAAAAGCTCCTTTTAACTAGAAGTTTGATACCCCATTTTGCTTCTAGAGTTGGCACCAGATCTGAGGCTACTATGACATAAGGTTTCTTAAGTTCACCAAATATACTGCCTATCCGTCTCTTTGTGTTTGCGGAAGATACTGAAACATCTTCTATTGGTGAAAGTAATTCGACTACGGAATATTTAAGCTTCGCATTCACAGCAACAGCTGAGCATGGAGGAAATAAAATGTGTGATAACAAAAGCAATATAAAAATCATGTGCATATTATGCCCAACATTGCACATTATATGGTCCATGAATACATGTGAATTTACCAATTAGTTAGAAACTTGTTAGGGGAAGTTGACGATGAGCATGTACAGCGAATTTATTAGTTCTCCGCCTCCATCTGGTGTTGTTGAGATTATGGCTAAATAGTCAAAGGTACTACATATGTTCAGTTGACATTATACACCCAATATGGATCATAAAACTTCAAAGATTGTTTCCAGCTAAACTAAACGAGCAACGCCAAACTTCCCAATGTCATGACATTCAGGATCTTTGTGCATTTATTTACTTCAGAAAGTAGGAAAGAGCATTTTGGTCCAAGCTGACACCAGGATTGTCTCCCAAACCAATACAAGGTAGGAATAAATAATTTAATTTAATTTTAAAAAAAAAAAAAAAAAAATAGGCAACTATTATAAGCTAGTTAATGCCAATTTTAATTCCAGAACACCGCCCCCTCCCCCAACATACACTCTCAACTTCCAGTCAAGAAAGGTTTTCAAGTTAAATATATTCCCGAGTAACCACGCAAAAGAAGCCAACAAATCAAAGCTATGCATCTCATCAATATCATAAAAAAAGTGAAGCCAAGGCCACATATCAAATAGTGTTTCCTAATTTGAGGTTATCTTTAGTAAAGCAACATGATTAATAATTGCACCTCTTTATAATCCAATAATCTATAATACACCTCCAAAGAATCATAAAATTAAGTCATTCATCAACTCATAAGCACAAGCAGAACCTATTCCAATTAAAAAGTAATTCATCAAGTGAATCAAATTGAAGAAATACATACCGGCATTGGCAGGAATTGTCCATGGAGTCGTTGTCCATATAGCCAAGCGCAAGTCGGGAAGAAACTCTTCTAACAAACCACTGGAAGCTGAAGACAGTTCAACCAATCTAAAACTAGCATAGATACTCTTTGAGACATGACCCTCAGGATACTCCAGTTCAGCCTCTGCTAGAGCTGTTCGTGATGAGGGGCTCCAGTGAACTGGTTTTCTCCCTCTGTAGATATACTCTTTTAAAGCCATCTGGCCAAAAACTTCAATCTGGGAAGCTTCATAATCTGGATCAAGAGTCAAATAAGGCTTATCCCACGACGCCCATACTCCATAACTCTTAAATGATGCCATTTGAGTCTTTACAGTTGCTTTAGCAAATTTAGCGGCCTTAGCTCTCAGCTTTACAGCTGTTAGCTCCTTCCTAGATTCTTGATCCATAGATTGAAGGACCTTTAACTCAATTGGAAGTCCATGACAATCCCATCCAGGTACAAATTGGACCTTATAATTTTGAAGAAGCTGCAATATACAAATTTGAAAGTTACATCTATGCGTCAAATAGACAATAAGAAGCTTGCTTGGCTAGGTAACAATCAACTTCAAGAGCTTGACTAATATATTGCGTAAAATAAGAGAAACCAAGCAAAGAATACATCAACAAGCTTAGCAAAGCATTAGGGTCATTGTTTTTTTGCACTACCAAAGTACCAAGTGTGATGTCTTCGGAGGATGGTGGTATTAGAAAATTACAGGTGATGACTTATTACTTAAAGAATGTAACCAAAGATGGTAAGCAACACTACACTGAACACAGTCAACAAAAGTATTGACAGGAGATTGGGTGTTGTGCTTCCAATCATACCAGGTAAAAGATTTAAACATTTATGAAACATCACATATTTCAAAGTTTCCTATGCCTGTGGTTTCCTATCCCTATAGTTTGAGTATGCACTTTATACAGCTCAATATTTGTTTCTTTAGATAGGATAGGATTGATTGAACCATGAACTAATGGCGAAGTAGTACCTTATAACGGTTGATTATATCCTTCAAAATCTTATTTAGAGCATGTCCAATGTGTAAATCCCCGTTAGCATATGGAGGACCGTCATGAAGAATGAAAGATCCCTGCCAAGTAAAAGCAAATAACTCATATGTCGATAGATCAAAACATCTGCAGAAACATCAACGAGCCTGTTAAACTTACCCCATCATTTCTTTCTGTGGTTCTCTTGAAAACTTGATTGTCTTCCCATAATTTCTGAATTTCAGGTTCTCTTATTGTAGCATTTGCCCTCATGCCAAATGATGTCTTAGGTAAATTTACAGTATCTTTGTACTTGCCTTCTTGTTCCGTGCCTGGAAGTTCGCAAGGATGATTTAAATTAAAAAAGGGAAAGGCGAAACCTGGGGGTTTTATAGTAAATAGAAGAAAAGAGCCGAACCATGTTCCATTGGTTTAATATTTAGGCTGTGAGTCTTGTATGTAACGGTTTCATATGTGAGAGTGTCAGACCAACCTGAATCCTCATGTATTGCTCATTTAATTATTAAATGAATGAGATGGTCTTGCATTTAAGACTATCTCATTCTCATATAAGCTTTGTTATATAAAGGGTAATATGACAGCAAAATTTGTACGACATTAGTGATTTTTACATCCAATCAATAAGAAGAAAAGCTCTTTTTATCCTCTTAATGTTATAATTCTCAAGGACCACCAACTTACTTCCCCTTGCTTTGAACTATCGAATCTTCAAGAGCTTGTTCTATTTAACTACTATTCTTTCTATTTAGTTCTCAACACAACTTTTTCTGCCCATCTAAAACAAGAAAGAATTTTTGAAGGGGTGCATATAATGAGCTATTTACTTATCAACCTGGCATATAAAGCTAAATGCTCCATTTGTTCCCTCATATAGTTTCGGCTAGCATTTAGATCGTTCTTTTACATAAACTCGTGGAAGTGGATTAAATCCGCCGCACAAGCAGGTCTACACAGGAAATTTTAATCTATTGGCAGGGACGAACTAAAATGGAATACGTGATCAATCTGTGGGGACAGAGGGAGTAACTTAGATATGTAAATAAATCTATCCTTGCTACACATTGTACAAGCAGCAAACAATGATGTACATTGCAGGAATGCTTACCACTATTTCCTTTCTTTGCAGCCATGACTGGTCCACGAGACCTTCGCTTTGATGAGGGTGGATCCCGTGCACTTGTACGTGTACAATAAAGCAGCCTATTGGCAGTTCTGACACATGAAGTACCTCTAAAATTTAACAAGCCGGCACATGTTGCCCCTCTAATATTCAAGCAATTCCTTTGGGAAAAAACCTACATAACATGTCAACATCGACACTTGATCAACAGAAACATCATACGACACAGATACGGGGACTTGGTTCAGTTCTACTTGCACCCACAATTACCATTCTACATCAAATGGGTTGCCCAACAATCCACATTTATTAGTGCATTTGTTCAAAATCCACTAATTACAATACAATCCCCTTACTAAGACGAACTAACCGGAACCCCGAAAATTACACCTGAATTCTGAGTGCTGAGCTACCCTTGTAACTGATAAAATCAAGAGGCAGCCAACAAAATTAAAACCCACCAAATGAATAACTCAGCTACCAACATCAAATACCAATAATACATTTTATTTCAATATACGAAACAGTAGACATAAGAAGGGCAATCAATAACTGAAAAAACCCAAGTCAATTCTAGCCAATTCAGCAACATCCCATTGATAAAAAGTACTATCCTTTGTCTCAATCATTTGTTCACCTTTTGATTAAAATATAAATACCCGTCACTAAGAATAAAAAAGAAAAGGTAAACAAATAAGCGTAACGGTGGGAGTAGTAAATTACAATCCATTGAGTCAACAAAGAAACAGTTCAAAATATAAAAATAGACTAAATAGTACCTTGGAAGAAGAGGCGTTGAGAGCCATGTCTAGAGTTATTTAGTAGCCAATTTGAAGTGAGATTAATTTTGGGGGAGAAACTTCATCACTTCAATTGGATTGCCCATTTGTGAGACTCTCATACATGCTTCTTCATTTTTGTGTTGTGTGGATGTGTTTTTAGTGCTGATGTATAAAATGTATAGTGTATGTTGGCTACTGTACTAGATATTGCAAATCGGATTGGGTCAGTTTGGGTCGGGTTATTTCGGGTCCGTCACATATTTTGGATAGTGTTGGGTCAGGTTGGGTGATTTTGGGTTTCGGGTCAATTTCAGATGACTTGGTGTCCGGTCATTTCGGGTCGGGTCACTTTCGGGTATGGGTCATTTTAGGTTGGGTCGCTTTCGAGTTAATTGTTAAACACTTTAGTTAGTTCAATTTTGATTAAAAAATACTATTTTACAAATTTAACTATTAATTAGGGATGATTATATTCAATGAAACTTTATTTTTATATACAATATGACTTAGTCCTTGTCGTATCGGGTCATTTTGAGTCATTTCAGGACATTTTGGATCGGTTGAATTATGAGTCAGGTCTTTTCGGCCAAGGTCATCTCGAGTTGGGTCAACATTGGGTCAGACAAGTCACGGGTCGAGTCTGGGTCAGGTCGGGTGAATTCTGGTTTCGGGTCACTTTCAGGTCTCGCGTCAGCCTTTTCACGTCGGGTCATTCGGGTCTTTCCCATTTTGTCAGGTCTAGATGCTACTCCCACTAATCTACACTTTTTTCATTTTACAGGTTTCCACAGGGTTTTAAAACAATTTTTAGAATTTATGATATCTTTTACAAGTGAGAGACGGGTCGATTACATATCATATTATGTTAATATGGGCAAAAGTGACCCATTTTGCAAATGTGTCATTTCATCTCTATTTGAATTATGTCACCATAAAAATTTGCAAATGTTCCCATTTTGTCGAATATATGACCGCTTCAATTATTTAAAATGTACAATTTTGTTTATCTCTAAATTTATGCGCCCATACAAGAGTACAATGTATATTTAAAAGACTATATGTTTTCATTTTAACACTAAGGTGATCATATTAAAAGTTACATTTCCAAATTAAGGTGGTCACATGTTTTTTTGACCATAATAAGTACAAATGTCAGCATTTGTATTTATATATGTTATCATTTTTAGACTAAGGTGGTCACATTAAAAGTTATTACATTTCCAGACTAAGGTGAACATATTTTTACGACGATAAGAGAGCATATAATGTTACCCTACCAGAGCACATTGTTAGCATTTGAGAATGTATGTATAATTTTAATTAGATGTTTACAATTTATGTTTAAATGGTAACGTAACATACTATTAACAAATGAGACTAATTATAACACCCCCAATTACCCGACCAAGGTATTGAAGGCGTTACCATCTCGGTTTCCCGAGATAGTGTTTCAAAACTCCAATTAAAGAATATTTTATATAAATAACATATTTAGTGAATTATATAAGAGAGTAAATGAATTGTAACACCCCCATTAATCATGAGGCCGCAAATTAGGCATTTCTCAATTAATAAGGATGTTACATACTTGGTTTCCTAAGCTTATGATACGAACAAATCAATCAAAAATATATTAACATAAATAGTTTAAAGGTGATAATCATACATAATCCAAATACCAAGTGACATGTCCCTAACTACAACTACTAATGTCAATGAAGTCTAATACATAGTCAGTCTAAACAAAGAAGTGGCGACCCTACGGATAAGCCACTCCCAAGCCTTAAAATCCTGAATGTGATGCATATGAATGCCTGTCAAGCTATTGCTCCCCATATGAGCGGAAATCATCATATGGATCGACGCAGTTTCCAAAAATAAGGTTAGCTTTGCCAATTGAATGCATAATAATCAGGGTATGTGAAATGATATGAAATGCAAGGAAGTGTACAAACAAAAGGAAGAGTTTTACCATACCACCACATCTCCTCTAACACAAACGGGTGAAGGCATCGCAACACCGTCACCCACAACCCGGACCGCAGTCCGAAAAACAAGTACCGGAATGCACCCAAGTATTGGTCGGGCGCTAACCGGAACCCTGTCCGACGTTGCGACGCATCGCAAGTCTCTTCGTACTCAAGTCATAAATATGCACATCTCTATTAGGGTGGGAAATCCTAATAGGCGATCGAATCGTAAGACGGTAACGGTCTCCCGAACCGTCTTACGTCTCCTCAACAATCAACCTCCTCCAAATCATACCACACCCACAACCAACATAAATAACCATCCCAAGGTATGCCAAACATACCTTGGTACCAACATCAACATATTATGCAAATACACAAGAAATACATGAAATCAAACTCATAAATCAACAATCTTTCCAACAATGATGTATATCCAACTAAAAGCCACAATAATCATTATTCCTCTTTTACTCATCAACACATGTGGGTATTCTCATTTCCTCATTATATAAGCATGGTTCATCAATTTAAACATGAATGAATGCATCCTAACATGTGACAATGCATCTAAGATGAATAATGACTAATAAAAGACAAACAATCAATAAAGCTAAGTAGGGAGGATCCCTACCTCAAGCAAATATTCAAGTTAACAAGCTCAACTAGATGGCTTTCTTTATAAAGTCTCCTCCTACAATAATTAGGAGATAACCATCACAAATACATCATAATAATACTAATTAACCATAATAAACTATAATTACTCAACTCTTAATATTATTACCTTAATAAAATCCCATAAAACCCCTTCAACTTTTATGGATCTACTACAATAAGGGATAAAGATTAAGGAGGAAGGGACAAAAAATGGAGACTTACCAATGCTAGGAATAAGAATGGTGGAAGGATGAACACCAAAGATGAAATGAATGGAGGAGAAACCAGGAGTTGATAAGGTATTTGAGATTTGGTTGTAAATATTAAGGTAAGGAGAGTGATGTGAGGTGAATGGAGGGAGTAGGTTTGTAAGAGAAATCAGATTCTTCTTAGTCACTAGTCCCCAACAAGAGAGCACCACCATTGAGTCACACGGAAAATTGGGCTAAGGGTACTCGGTTGAGTGCCCGAGGCACTTGGTCGAGTGCTACACTCACTCGGTCGAGTGGAAAAAGTTCACTCAATCCCCTCGGTGACACTTGGCCGCGTGCAGGGCCACTCGGGCGAGTACGTGCCCTGCTGTACTCGCCCGAGTGTACAGTTTAGAAATTCGATGTGTTACAGTCTTTCTCCCCCCTAGAACGAACTTCGTTCTCAAAGTTCACACTCGACTCAAGCGCGTTTCTTTAAGTCCCCTCTACCCAAGCTGTTCGTTATTACTAAGACACAAGAGATTAATGACTATTTATTCGGAGTAGCCTATCTAATCATAAGAAAATTTGTATTTGCGTACTCGCTCCGCCCCTCTAAAAATAAGGTTGCGACCTCGTAACCGACTCATACTTTCTCGAAAAGGTGCGGATATCGATTCTTCATGGCTTCCACGGCCTCCCACATGACTTCTTCTATTTGGTGATTTGACCAAAGGATTTTCACTAAGGTCGTTTCTCCATGTCTAGTCTTCCTTACCCTTCGGTCTAAGATCTTCTTGGGAGTCTCCACATAAGTCAAAGCATCATCCAACTCTATTGTCTCCGTTTCAAGGACGTGAGAAGGATCACTCACGTACCTTCGTAGTTGGGACACGTGAAATACATTGTGCACGCGCTCCAAGGCCGGGGGAAGTGCCAAACGGTAGGCCACCTCCCCAACTCTTGTCAAGATCTCGTAAGGGCCGATAAACTTTTGGCTTAGCTTACCCCCTTTTTCGAACCTCATCACTCCTCTCATGGGTGAGACCTTGAGTGGTATTTTGTCTCCCACCGCAAATTCAATATTGCTTCTCATTAGGTCGGCATAGCTCTTTTGCCTATCTTGGGATGCCCTCATCTTATCCCGGATTATGTGTACTTGGTCAATCATAACTTGGATCATCTGGGGTCCTAGAACGATGGCCTCAGTGCTATCGTCCTAACAAGTGGGGCTTCGTTATTTTCTTTCATAGAAAGCTTCAAGGGGTGCCATGTCAATACTTGCATGTTAACTATTGTTGTAAAAGAATTCGATCAAGTCAAGTATTTCCTCCCAAAAGCCCCCGAATTCCATGACACACACCCTTAACATATATTCAAGGGTTTAGATTGTCTTTTCCGTTAGCGCATCCGTCGCCGGGTGAAAAGTCGTGCTCATCTTCAACTTGGTGCCCAAGGAATCTTGCAACTCTTGCCAAAACCTAGAGACGAACCTCAAATCCCTATCCGATACTATTTCCTTGGGTACTCCATGCAATTTCAACACGTTTTTATAATATGTATTTGCCAATCCACCTTACTTCATCTGTCCTTCATCGGTATAAAGTGGGCCGACTTTGTAATCTATCCACAATCACCCAAATCAAATTGTTTCCTTTTTGTGTCCTTGGCAATCCAACTATAAAATCCATGGATATTCAATCCCATTTCCACTCCGGTACATCTAGGGATTGAACCTTTCATTGTGGTCTCGTATGCTCTCCCTTTACTCTTTGACATGTCAAACATCTAGCTACAAACTCTGCCACCTTCTTCTTCATTCCCGGCCACCAAAAGGTCTTCTTTAGGTTCTTATATAACTTGTCGCCACCCGGATGAATTGAATACGGGGTGTTATGAGCTTCGTTCATGATCTTTTTCTTCATCTTTTCGTCATTTAGGATACACCACCTACCCTTGAATCTAAGGCTTCCATCCTCATGCAATTCAAACCTTGATGTGTCACCCCTTCCTAAGGCAGCCTTCCATTCATTGATTTTTGGGTCGGTTGATTGTTTCTCTTGGATTTCTTCATACAATTCAGGCTCTAACGTCAAGTCACCAATTGCATTTCCTTTTTGGATCACATAAATGCCCATCTCCTCCACTTCTTTCCTTAGCTTCACCATGGACAAGACGGTACACAAGGAGTGCACCGACATCCGACATAGCATCGGCCACCACATTTGCCTTCCCTTCATGTTATATGATTTCCATGTCGTAGTCCTCAATGAGTTTAATCCATCTTATTTGCCTCATATTCAACTTCTTTTGGGTATAAATATACTTCAAGCTCTTGTGATCGGAAAACACCTTGAAAGTCGCTCCATAGAGGGAGTGCCTCTAAATCTTCAATGCGAACACTATGACACCTAACTCTTGGTCATGAGTGGGGTAGTGCTCTTCATAAGTCTTCAATTGGCGCGAGGCATAGCAACCACTTTACCATTTTGCATCAATACACACCCTAGCCCATTCTTGGATGCGTCAGTGTACACTTCAAAATTCTAGCTTCCTTTCGGTAATGTCAACACCAGAGCCGTGTTCAAGCGTCCTTAAGGGATAGGAAAGTCGTCTCACAACTCCCATCTCATTTGAATCGGTTCTCTTTCCTCATCAATGAAGTTAAGGGCTTAACAATCTTCGAAAAATATTTGACAAATCTTCGGTAGTAATCGGCTAAATCGAGAAAACTCCTTATCTCCGCCACATTCTTGGGTGGTTCCCACCTTGACACGGCCTCAATTTTACTAGGATCAACGGATACTCCTTCTTTTGACACCACATGGCCTAGAAAAGCCACATTTTCTAGCCAAAACTCACACTTAGATAACTTGGAATACAAGTGATTCTGCCTCAATAATTGTAACACAATCCTCAAATGTTCTTCATGCTCCTCCTTGTTCTTGGAATACACAAACATGTCATCTATGAATACTACCACGAACTTGTCCAAGTAGGGACTAAACACCTGATTCATCAAGTCCATAAATACGACCAGGGTGTTAGTCAACCCAAACGACATCACTATGAATTCATAATGGCCGTATCTTGATCGGAATGCGGTACTTGGAATGTCTACATCCCTAATCCTCAATTGATGGTAACTCAATCTCAAGTCTATCTTGGAAAACACTCTGACACCACTAAGTTGGTCAAATAGGTCATCAATTCGCGGTAGTGGGTATCTATTCTTGATGGTAACATTGTTCAACTCTCGGTAATCGATGCACAACCTCATGCTTCCATCCCATTTCTTCACAAACAACACCGGAGCACTCCAAGGTGATATGCTAGGTCGAACATACCCCTTATCAAGTAGCTCACTTAGTTGTTTCTTCAAATCCTCCAATTCTTTTGGACCCATCCCGTAAGGGGCCTTAGAGATCGGTCCTGCTTCTGGCTTCAAGTCCACACTAAATTCGATCTCCCTTTGTGGAGGTAATCCAGGCAACTCCTCCGGCAACACTCCAAACTCCCCCACCACCTGTATGTCTTGTGCTTTGGATTCTTCTACTCTAAAGTCTTTGATATGAGACAACAACATAAGACAACCTTTCCTTAAACATGACTTCAATGTCATCGCCGAGATAGGATTAACTTTAGGTTTGATCACAAAACCTCTATACGACACCCTAATCCCCTTTGGTCTACTTAATGACACCTTTTTTTGATGACAATCTATATTGGCTTTATACTTGATTAGCCAATTCATTCTTAAGATTACCCCAAACCCTTCCAATGGAAATTCAAAAAGATTGACCAGAAAATTAGCCTCTCCTATTTGGACCGACACTTCTCTAAAAAGTCTAGAACAAATAATCAACTCACCCGAAGGCAACACGACATCGTCATTTACCGGTTCACCCTCCCCAATCCTAGGGTTGACACGTGTCCTTTGGATACAAACGAGTGAGTAGCTCCTGAATCAAATAAAATAAATGAAGGTTTAACTAGAAAGCTACCTAAGACTACGTGAGGTTCCTCCTTCGCGGCTTGATTGCCCATAGCAAAGAGCTTGCCATTAGCTCTTGGAGCTCCTTGAACCGTACTTGTGGAAATTGTAGGCCTAACCTCCGATTCTTGCCCAATAAAGCTTGACCTTTGAGGAGGGGCTTCTCGATTGTAGATTCCACGCCCAAGACCGCCTTGATTGGGGTTCTTTTGGTTGTAACAAGTCCCGGAATTGCGTTGAGTAGTGAAGCTTTGTGCGGATGCTTGATGTGATCCTCCATGGTTGAAGCGCCGGTTGGTCCTTCCTCAAACACTAGTGCAATCGACTCTCTTGTGATCGAGGCCTCCACAATTAAAGCATTTGAGGCCACCACTGTAATACCGCTAGTTGGTGTAGCATTTCGTCTTGACGAGAAGTCTTAGGTGGACTGGTCATAGATAGTAGTGAACGGAATACCGGTGTTACTTTGCGGAGTCAGTATGAGTAGTGTTAACACAGGACTTACCCTGGTGTGTGTTTTAGTATGCGTTGACAGCAGAGATAGTAGTAGAGGGGTGAACTTCGGGACGAAGTTCATT
>JAOWBH010000001.1:212533-229487 GCA_028566215.1 Silene coronaria
CATCTATATTAATCAATTTATCTTACTTTAGATGCAAAAATTAAAAGAGATAAGACATGTACATACTTTATTTAACATATGAAATGTTAAGTGGATCAAAATGCGAAAGGATTATCATTTTTTTTGTTTTATAATTAAACCTCTCAAAACTCATATATCAAGGGAAAAAATGTGTCATCTAAGTGTTAATTAGTTTACTTAATAAAATCATGTATTGGAGTAATAGTAATCTTTAATCAAATTATGTTAGCATTAAAATTGTCCTAGAATCCTTTAAAAAAAATAAAGGCTAAAACATCCTTACACATTATAGATTTAATCAATTATTTTGAATCCGTGCAACGCACGGGCAACATCCTAATTACCTTATATTTAGGAGTATTTCACATTTCAATAATAACTACAAACATCTAATAAAGTTAAACGTAAGTACATCATGACTTCACAAAATCAAGTCTAAGTAAAATTAAAACATAAAAGAATCATGTGAGATAGGTTAAAACCGGAAAACCGGCCAAATATGTTTAGACTCTTTGAGTAGGTAGTTATTGATCAAAAATAATGAAAATAAAGGTAGTTGAAAGCAAAAAAAAATAACATAAGGTAGTACTTTTACAAATATCCCTAAATAAGGTAATTTTTGACAAAAAAACCCTTATTTTTAAAGATAAGTTGTACTGCCTTCGTTTCACTCATTTGTTATTATTTGGTTTCGACACAAAGATTAAAGAGATGTGAGATAGAGTATTTTAATAATAATATTGCTTCCCAACCCTACCACTTGCACATGGATAATACTCCCTCTGTCCCGTTCATTTGTTTACATTTCCATTTTAAAGTGTCTCATCCATTTGTTTATCTTTCTAGATTTCAGGTGTTTCTTATGAGTATATTTATCTATATCCATAATACTCCATTTGTCATTCAATAACACTAACCATAAGTGGTTACCTCTCATTTCCTTAATGATTATGTCAAAAGCAAAAGTAAACAAATGACCGGGGACGGATGGAGTATGTGTTATAAATAGAAATGATAGCTATTGATTAAAACACCTAAAAATGAAAAATGATAATTACTAACCGGGATGAAGGGAGTAACATGTACGTGTAATTGGCAAAAAAAAAGTTAAAATTGGTTACCAAAATTGAAAAAAGGTAGTAATATACGGAGTAGAGTTTATTCTTAGTACATTTGATGTACAATGATGTGGTATAATTAAAATTTTCTCTTTTTATTATATGTAGATGTACATTCTTCTTAGTTATTTATGAAAAATGCTCTTAAAATCGATCTTCTCATTAATTGAGTGTACGATGACCTTGTATACCGAGTGTACGAGATATGTTTAAAGTCATCACACTTTTTAGTATAATAGATCAAATAACGTAATTTTTTTTATACATGTCATTTTTTAAAATTTTGAAATATTTCAGGTTTGGGGTGGTCCATTAGCAAATACGAGGGTGGTGGTTCTTTTCTGGAATAAAGGCCCTTCACTAGCAACTATTTATATCGATTTGAAGGAGGTAAACATACCACCAACAGTTACAGTTGATGTTCGAGATTTATGGACGGTAAGCGCTATCCAATTTGGTCTTTTTATTTATTTACTGAGTGAGAATATGTAGTCAATTTCAGACTTGAGGATACGACTTAACTAAAATTTTGAAAAATATTGTTTTTGCTCCCTTTTTTATTTTTCCTTATGTTTCAAAATCCTCCTCGCTCAGCTCGGTAAAAGTGAGGTAATTCTAAAGAGTCGAAGATAGTATTGTTGTGAAACCTAATAGGCTAATACATGCTTGTGTTTATCTTGCAGCAAAGAACCTTATGGCCAGTGAAAGGCCGACTTTCTGCACAAGTGAATCCGCACGACGTTAAAATGTTCATCTTGACACCAACTAAGGCAACTCATCCTTAAAACAAGCTTTGTTATTTGCAACAAAAAATGCTAATGTATGTAACAATTGAGCATAAGTCACTCAGAAATATATAAGATAGTTACGTTATAATGTCACCTTTAACTATATTTTGTTATTTAAGTGCATAACCAAGCACCAAACTAAGAGAAAATCAATGAAATCCCTTTAATTTCAAGTCAATAGCTTAGTATTTAACGTCAGTTTACGCCAGGACTTAATTTCATAGTAAACACAAATATGCATTCCAAACAAACTTACTAGTGCCAACCTAAGCAGGAAAAACGAGGTCGCTTCTATCTCATGTCAGCGTTCATTTTATCCTTTTGAATCGCATCCATGACCATTGAAAATTTGCAATTTCGACAGTGTCAAATTAGTTGATTAAATTGGAAGCTTTTTCGTTTTCAACTTGTTTGCATGATTTACTCTTGTATTCGACCAATTCTTATACCATACATTCACTTATATGATATTTTATAACTAAATCCTTAAACTAAATATACACGTAATATATAACACACTTCTCTCGCCTATTAGCTTAGAAAAATCAAAACATATCTCACAAAAATATGTATCTCCAACATAATACACTAGACCGCGTTGGAATTTTGACAATCATTGTTTTGGGAGAATATGATGGCAACCTATAAATAAGGAAATGTTCAAACTCGTGGAAGTAGTAACTGAACTCCTTAATTTTGGTCAATTATGAAATTAAGTCACATAAGTTACAAATACAGTAATTAGCCAATTAGATTGCATAACTTTGACCAAAAGTGAAATCAAATCCAATATTTTTCAACCTAAATTGTATAAATAAATTATTATATATCTAAGTTCATTATACAACAACAACAACAAATCCTTAATCCCAAAAAGATTTGGAGTCGGCTGACATGAATCATTTTTTAGAACTGTCCATGAGTGTTAGCGCACCTGAAGATGCAAAAATATAAAGAAAAAGTGGAAAACAAATGGAGAGTGAAACACAATACAAAAGATAAGGTAAACTAATAAGTTTTAAAATCAAAGCCCAGATTTCTTTCATATAAAAACATAGGATTTAAATCGAGAATAAATTTAAACGATTTTTGAAAATCGAAGTGAAACTTAATGGTTCAGAATATCTTAAAAGTAAACCAAGTATTATTATTGTGAAAGGTTTTGGTAAAAACATGTAATAAATCTGAAACGAACAAATGAATTTTGAAAAAAATAAATAAAAACACTAAGTATTTCAAATAAAAGAAGATACTAAAAATCCACATGTATCACCATTCCCTCTTCAAACCCGAGAAATCTCATATCGTGCTCTATCACTCTCAACCATGTTTGTTTTGGCTTCTCTCTACCCCTAGCAACCTTTTCTGTTCTCCAGGTCTCGAGCCTCCTAACTAGTGTGTCCATAGGTCTCTTTCTCAATGACCAAACCATCTTAGTCGATTTTCCATCATCTTGTTCTCTATTGGCACCACTTTCACCTTTTTCCCTAATCGCATCATTTTTTTTACGGATAATGCATGCGGTGCCCTTGAGGTTTGACATTTTGCCCGAAATGCCCAATTTTTTGTTCCGGGAAAGTTTAAGAGCCTATAACTCGTGTTTGCGAGTTCAGAAAGTGATAATTTTTTTTTAAAATCGGTCATCTTTCCGAGAATTACGATTTGGAAAAAAAAAATTTCGTATTCGAATCCCGTAACTAGGAGATTTTTTACGTCAAAGTTTTTTTGAACGAACAAACTTTGAGTGACCATATCTCTTAGTCACGAATTCGGAACTCGACAATTTTTTTTTTTCAAGTCGTAGTTCTTGGAAAGATGATCAATTTGAAAAAAAAATTTATCACTTTCCGAGCTCGCAAATACGAGTTATAGGCTCTTAATTTTTTCCGGAACAAAAAATTGGGCATTTTGGGCAAAATGCCAAACCTCAAGGGCACCGCGTCCATTATCCGTTTTTTTATCAATCTTTCCTTGTATGGTCGCACATCCACCTCAACACACGCATCTCCGCCACACTCGTCTTTTGAATGTGACAATGTTTCACGATCCAACACTTGGAGTCGTAAAGTAGGGCAGGCCTAATGAATGTGCGACAGTATTTTCCTTTTAATCTATGAGGGATATCTTTATCGCATAAAAACCTTGTAGCCGCATAAAAACTTTGTAGCACTTTTCCATTTCAACCATCCCACTTTAATTTTGTGAGTCACATCTCCATCTAACTCCCAATCTAAGTTCATTATAAACTAAAATATTATTACAATTTTGAAAATTTGTAACTAATTTATTAACATTATTTTAGAACATATTTAAGAGTGTGTTCTAATTTACATGTTGAGAATACTTTATAAATAAAATTCAATTTTATTTACCTTAGGCAAATAATTTTTATTAAATGTATAATAAAGCACATAATTATTTTTTTTGTAAATTTATTATGTGTTAATAAATTGTGTAGATAATATAAAATGTTCTTTAAATTATGGATCTGGTGATTTTGATTGAAAAATAAGAATTTGGGTTTGAAGCTCACTTTTAATCAAACTTATTCACAATTAGTCAAAATAAAGGGGTTAATCACCACTTTTGCACATTCCAACATGATGCATGATGTCTAGAACTTAAACACTAGACCAGATTAACTACAAAGTGAAGAAAACTAGACACACAACCAAATTAAAATCTAACTAATGATAGTGATATATGGTGAATATTAGGATGGTAATTGAGTCGATCTGAGATCGAGATTAGGCCGAATCTCGTCAAGCCTAAAAATATGAATCTCGGGCCCGACTCGAAAAAAAGTCAAGGCTGTTTAACTATACCTAAATTATAACCAGGGCCGGCTTAAAGGGTGTTCAACCCATTCAACGGAACATGACCCCCGATTTTGAGGGGCCCCAAAATCTGAAATTCAGTATGATACATATGTATAGTATATAGCGAGAGATAACATCAGAGATTGAAGTTTGTCACAGTGGTAGCAGCGCTAGCTTCTTTCCTAACGAAAAGTTTTTTGTTTCGCCAAAAATTGTGTTTATTACGAGTTTTTTTTTTTTTTTGGTAGTTTTTTACAGATTTATGTCATATTTGAGATAATATATAAATATTTTCATAGGCCTATTTTTGAAATTATGCACAGGTAGACCTGGCAAAATCAACCCGACCTGATTGACCCGACCCGAATAGGTTGACCCGAGACCCGAAATTGACCCGAACACCAAGACCCAAATGTGACCCAAAACCCGAAATGACCCGACCCGACCCGAACATGACCCGAGTTTTGTTGACCCGGAACTGACCCGAACACCCGAAATGACCTGATCCGAAACCACCGACCCGAAATGACCCGACAAAACATAACTCTAATTGATAAAAAATGACTCGAAATAATGCGAAATGATACTAAATGTACTTTATCTCTCTTAGTTATTGACCCGAAAATACCCGAACCCGAATTGACCTGACCCGCTTGACCCGACTAACATACCCAAAAAGCACCCGAAGCCCGAACTAACCCGACCCGACCCGAACTAACCCGATAATATCTCAAACCCGAACTAACCTGACCCGAATTGGCCCGACCCGAACCCGACCCGGTTGACCCGTTTGCCAGGTCTATACACAGGGCCCCAAAAATGTCGGAGGCGGCCCTGATTATAACACTAAATTTTAAATTAACATAATTATATTATATTATATTATAAGTTTTTATAACTATAACAAAAATGAGCCTAAACAATCTTTCGATCTGAGCCTTACTTAACTCGAATCATCTCAGAGTTGACACAGCCAAGTTCAAGCTCGAGCTCAAGATCATTTTAAACTAGTTCCAACCGAGTTTTGACCAAATCAATTTATAAGGAATCAGCGAACCAGCTCAGATCATTTCGAGCCCTAGCGATTACCGTTATCCACTTATTGTGGTTAAATCAGAGGCAGACTGTACCCAACAACAGTGCAGAAAACTGAACAACCAAATTAATGGTCTCCATTGCAACAGCTCTTCGTTGCTCATGCTCTAATCCCTTCCTTAATCAATTCCACTTCCAGGTAAACTTCATGTAATATTCCCGCCTTTATTACTTCCTCCGTCTCAATCATTTGTTTACCTTTGATTAAAAAACAGCTTTAATCACTTACAAAGAATAAAAAAGGTAAATAAATGATCGAGACGTAAAGGGTACTTCATTTATGCACTTACATTACTGATATGATGATATATGTTTGAATGCAGCATCAATTCCGGTACCTTAAGAGATTAACATTGTTAAAATTTACTACTGCTGCAATCTGCCATTTTGATAATTTACCAAATAGTAGAAATAATCAGCAAGATTACAACTTTCGGCCGAATTATCAAACATATCAATGGCTTTTAGAAGGATGGATGAATTCGGGTTCTGGGTCGTTAATTGATTGTAAGAGGGTTCATGGGTTAGTGTTGAAATCAGGTTTTATCGATGAAGATGACTTGGGTGATCGCATGGTTGAGTTTTATCTTGTTAATGGGGAGTTATGGGATGCACGGCAGTTGCTTGATGAAATGCTTGAAAGAGGTGTTAGTGTGTGTGGCAGTTTGTGGAATAAGATGGTGTCGGGATTTGCTGCTAGGAAATTGTGGGTAGAAGCGTTGGGATTACTGTCGCGGATGATTTGTGAAAATGTGGCACCTGATGAGTTTACACTTGCTAATATTTTGAGGAGTTTTGGTGGTGATGTAGGGGGAAAGGCCGGTTTTAGATGTGTTGAGCAGATTCACGCGAAGGTTATTGTGTATGGTTTTGGTGGTAGTCGTTTTGTGTGTAATCCTTTGATTGACTTGTATTCGAGAGCAGGAAAAATTCATTGTGCCAAATGTGTTTTTGAAAATTTATATGAGAAGGATAATGTGTCTTGGGTTGCTATGATGTCGGGGTTATCTCGTAATGGACTTGCTGAAGAATCGATTTTCTTATTTTGTACTGAAATGCTTACACATGGTGTTTTTCCAACTCCGTATGCTATATCAAGTGTCTTGAGTGCCTGCAGTAAGACGGAGTTGTTTGAGCTAGGGAAGGAGCTTCATGGCCTTGTTTTTAAGTGGGGTTTTGCTTCTGAGGTTTTTGTGAGCAATGCTCTTGTGACACTATATTCTCGTCAACGAGACTTCAACTCCGCTAGTAGAGTTTTTGAGAAAATCAAGCGTAAGGATGGAATATCCTATAACTCGCTTATTTCGGGTCTTGCTCAGCAGGGTTTTGGAGATCGAGCTCTTCAGTTGCTCCAGAAAATGCAGCATGATTATTTAAAACCTGACTGTGTTACCGTGGCAAGCCTTGTAAGCGCGTGTGCGACAATTAGATCTCTTGATAAGGGAAGACAACTTCATTCTTATGCTCTGAAATCAGGATTTTGTTCTGATATGCTTACTGAAGGTTCTCTACTTGACCTTTATGTGAAATGCTCTGACGTCCGCACTGCACATGAGTATTTCTTAACTACAAGGAGAGAGAATGTCGTCCTATGGAATGTAATGCTTCTAGCTTATGGGCAAGAGGGTAACATATGGGAAGCTAGCCGTATCTTTTCAGAAATGCAGATTGAAGGTCTTGAACCTAATCAATTCCCCTATCCGAGCATTTTAAGAACCTGTACTTCAGTGGGAGCTACAGATCTCGGAGAACAGATCCATACGCATGTGATCAAGACGGGTTTTCAGTCTAGCGTGTATGTTTCCAGCGTGCTCATAGATATGTATTCAAAACATGGGTTGTTAAATAGTGCTGAAAAGATTTTTAGGAGGCTCTCTGAGGGTGACGTAGTTTCTTGGACAGCAATGATTGCTGGATATGCTCACCATGAAATGTATGTTGATGCTCTTAAACGTATTGAAGAGATGATACACTGTGGAATCCAAGCTGATAATATTGGATTAGCATGTGCAATTAGTGCGTGTGCTGGCACTCAAGCTCTGAACCAAGGTCGCCAAATTCATGCCCAGTCTTGTGTTCTTGGTTACTCTGATGACCTCTCAATTGGGAACGCTCTTGTTAGTCTTTATGCTCGATGTGGTAGAGTTCAAGACGCTCGTAAGGCATTTGATATGATTGATGGTAAAGACAACATATCATGGAACACAATGATTACCGGGTTTTCCCAAAGTGGCCACTCTGAAGAAGCGTTATGGGTATATACTGAGATGAATAAAGCTGGTTTTGAATCCAATATGATTACTTATAGCTCCTCAATAAGTGCTGCTGCAAACATGGGAAACTTGAAACAGGGGAAGCTGATACAAGCTAAGTTGTTCAAAACCGGGTACAACTTGGAAATCGAGGCGTCAAATGCCTTAATCACATTGTACTCAAAGTGTGGAAGCATCAATGATGCTAAAAGAGTATTTTGTGAAGCTACTGAAAGAAATGAGGTTACATGGAACGCCATGATTACAGGTTACTCTCAGCATGGTTGTGGGAGAGAAGCTTTAGATACTTACGAGGAGATGAAAAGAGTTGGGATGACACCAAATCATGTAACGTTTATGGGAATATTATCAGCATGCAGTCATGTGGGTTTGGTGGAAGAGGGGCTAAGTCATTTTGAATCGATGACCAGAGACTATGCTTTGGTGCCAAAACTAGAACATTATGTTTGTGTTGTGGATAATCTCGGACGAGCTGGATTTCTAGACCGTGCTAAAAAAATTATCGAAGGAATGCCTATGAAACCAGATGCAGCGGTTTGGAGAACTCTTTTGAGCACTTGCATTGTTCACAAGAACATTGAAATTGGAGAACATGCTGCTCATAACTTGTTAGAGTTGGAACCCAATGACTCAGCAACTTTTGTTCTCATATCTAATATGCATGATGTGTAAGAATTGGACAAGTAGAGACGAATCCAGGAAAATGATGAAACAAAGGGGCGTGACTAAGGAGCCTGGTCGTAGCTGGATCGAGGTCAAGAACTCAGTTCACGCCTTTTATGCTGGCGATAACTTACACCCTATGACGGATAAGATTTACAACTTCTTGGGTGAATTGAATGAGCGTGTAGCTGAAATTGGGTATGTGCAAGACCTTAGTGGTCTTCCAGTTAAGAAGGAAAAAGGTTTGGTTCTTAATGTTCACAGCGAAAGACTAGCCATTGCATTTGGACTACTGACCTTGCCTTGCTCAGTTCCCCTCCTGGTGATGAAAAATCTCCGGGTTTGTACTGATTGCCATAACTGGATCAAGTGCATATCTAAGATCTCAAATCGGGAAATTATTGTGAGAGATTCATATCGCTTTCATCATTTTGAGAGTGGTTCATGTTCATGCAAGGATTACTGGTAAATGACTTATTGAGTTAGTGGAGATTTTTGATTGCAAAGATTATAAGTTGATCAAGTTATCTTCTTTGTGGTGCACTGGTACGGGTCAATTTATATGAGATGGTTTGAGATGGGAGATTTCGTCTGGTCATCATGGATCAGATCACTTTACTATCCAACAATGTTCCGGCCTTCTACGTGTCGGATCAGGTCAGGGTATTTGGTCCGACGAGTTTTGCTAGGTCTGGTAAAGGTACGTAACATTTGGTGTTTACTCCCAGGTCTCGCTCTCTACGACATCTAGCGTCTTTACGCCAATGCTTATGCTCGCAGAATTGATGCATTCTAACTTGCAGGAACTTGCTGAAAGCTATAAAGCTCTGTAAGGATCGCAGACTCGAAAAGGAATGTAATGATTCAGCGTAAACTGCTGCAATGAACACCAGTAAGTTGCTCTTCTTTTATACCTATACTAATCCTTATGCTGTGACTTGTACCCTGTAACTATGGACCTCCCAGCTTTAATGCTCTGAACATACGGAATACATTAGTAGTGCTCTTACTGTCCACTTAAATAAAAACATATTTTAAACATTTGGAAGTGGATTAGATAGATGAAGCATAGTTTAACTTAAGTTGAGGATCAATTTCAGTGGGCAATGTTAAACTTTTGAGCAGTGAAGGAGCTAAGGAATTTGTGTTTGCAATTACACGTCTCCGGAGGCATTGAATGTATGTTGTTACAACGCCTGTTTCTAGATTTAATATCCTGGTTTTTGATGGGGCATATTTCCATCACTATTCACGGGGCTTAATTTATTTCTTTGAGTGTGAGTTTTGTGCGCTCTACATTCAGGAAGTATACCATCTTGGTCAAATGAAAAAATTCCTGTCTTTTCTGATTTAGTACTGGATTGTATTCTAAGGTTGAAAAAGCTTTGCTAAGTAGTGAATATGAAGCTGAACTTATCTACAAAGATGAGCGCGATTGGCTGCTGGACAATGAGGCACCATGTACCAGAGATGCAATGTGAGTATTTGATGTTATCTGTTTTATTTCATGCATCCATCTCTGTATATATCATTTTTATTATCTGCCCAGAGAATATTTTAGTTGGATGTGTTTGCCGTATTACGACAGTCTCACAATCTCCTAATCTTTTGCCTTGGTCTTCCGACATTGTTAATCTCTAGAATTCTATTTAAATTCTTATTCACTTTGGCTCTACTACCCATATTTTCATTTATGATATCCTGGAAGATGTAGTACTTTTATACCTGCATTTCTAGCAAAAAGACAACCTATTTTAGGCTGTGGCTTATGGTGGAATAAATAAAATGGCTTACTTACGGGGTACATAATTGTGGATTTAATATCGTGTGTCGGACAACCTCTATCGTGACAGAGTAACCGTCTAACTCACACAAAGGTTTTCTCTGCAGGCGGAATTTGCTAAGAGGGAACTGGAACACATGATAGAGCAAATCATATCAATTATCCAGACGTTGAACGCCACTATGCCAGTAAGGTATGGATTTTCTGATGCGCTAAAAGCTTTAAAAAATTCCTTCATTGAATGAATTTGGAATAATTAATTAAGTTCACTTTTTTCAAGCCCAGGTGAGATCGAGATCAGCTAGCTTCCATATCTTGTATATATAGATATTATTTCCAATACACGTTCGTTTGTAATTTGTACACTTTCCTTGTTTTAGAGTTCTTATATCCTTAGTTCGTTATTGTATTGACTCTACTATATAACAAAATCGTATTGTATATTTTGACCTCTTTATTCATTAATCAGCTTCCTCAACTCTTAGTCTCGAGTTTTTATTACAAACTTTCCCGTTCGACGAAATTCCTCAGAGAAAATGATGACCGATCGCAATAACCCAAAACATGGGCAGTTGAATTCTGAGGATAGGCTCTCAGATTTACCTGATTTTATCATACATCATATAGTGTCTTATTTGGGTAGGGAAGAGGCGTATAGAACTAGCGTCTTGTCGAAAAGATGGAATCAAGTCATCGCTGTGAACCCAATTCTGGATTTTGATCATTATTATAGTTATAAATATCCGATGGAAAAGATTCCAAGACTTTTGGAATATATAGATACTAGAATGCAAAAAATTTCAAATGAAAATCTGCGTATATCGAAATTCAATCTTTGTCTTCCAGCTAAAGATTTACTGTTGGCTTGCAAAGTTGATGAATGGCTTGAGATAGCCGTGCGTAACCAAGTTGCGGAAATTGTCCTTGGACGTGTTGCTAACTACAAATTACCCTGTATTCTGTTTTGTGCTAAGTTGTTAAGACGTCTTCATTGTGCTAATGTCGAGATACCCTACTTTGAAGCTGTGGAACTTGTGTCTCTCGAGCGTTTGATTTTATGTCAAGTCGTAGTAGAGGAGCGTATGCTATTTCATATTATTAGTTCATGTCTGTTACTGAAAGATTTGAGTCTCTCAGGTTGCTCTGGCTTCAAAAATATAGTGATTCCTCGTCGCAGTAAACTGGAGGATCTCTATTTTGAAGGAATCCTACCCGGGAGAGTCATTCTCGAGACTTCTAGTCTTAGGTCTTTTAATTACATTCCCAATGACGATGAGTGCCCTTGGCCGATTATCTCAAATCGTGGTTTATTGAGAAATTTAAGGCTCCTAAGCGTATACAGTCTTTCTATTACATATAAGGCTTTTGCTGAACTACTACCTGAACTCGTCTCGCTAGAGAAACTGGAGCTTTCGAACTGTCAGATGCTAACGAGTATCAAAATATCGCATACCCAACTAAAACAAATTTTATTATATTATTGCTACAGTTTGTTAAATGTTGTGATTGATGCTCCATGTTTGAAGGAGTTCGAATTTGAAGGTCAAATAAATCCATCTTTATCTATCACCATTCGTAGTCAAGCCAATTGTAGTATCCATCTCCATACAAATGCTTGGTATTTTGATACTGACGGATTTATTGAATTGAAGAAGCTCTTGACAGGACTAAATAGTTGCAATGTTTTGAAAATCAAGTTGCTCAACGGATCATCTAAGGTATCGCAAATGAACTGCATATAATTGTTTAGATTATGAGTTGACGTTTTCATTAGCTTTTGCTAAAAAACTCTTATGATTGTGTACTTAAAGTTGGATGCTTATTATGACGATGATGATGAAGAAGAAGAAGATATCAAATTTGATGAAGAAGAAAGCAGAAATGCTGAATTTGGACCCCCTTGTGATATCGGAGAGCTGAAGTTAAACCTGTACTCATATTGGGAACTCTCAAGCTCGTCGCTTTCAGCTTTTTTAAATGGTTTATTCTGGACTTGCCACCCTCCTATAATTTCTTTGCGAGTTGATCCTGGCTGTTGTCGTAAGTTGACAGTTGAGGTATGGTCTTGTATTTGCTTTGTGTTATTCTCAGTCGAATTAACTTATAACTTGAGTTTATTAAAGATGGAAATTTGGGGCTTAATATGCTTGGTAACGGGTTTTAATATGAGTACTGTTTTTCCGATCTAATCTCTGTTATTGAACTCAGAGTTGTTGTTTTGCAGCCTTTGGTGAATAAGCTGGTGGATATGGTCAAATGTTTGAGACATCCTTTGAAACGGATTGAAGTTGAAGAGACGACTAATAATGACTCTGATTTCCTCGACGTACAGATGAGACTGTGTTGGTGAAGAAATGCAGTATCTCAGTCTGAAGTTGATATCGCTGCAAGTGTGATGGACATAGCAGTACAACACAACTTTGATTTCAGTTTACGAGTACTATTTTTCTCGCCTTAAAATTAAATTATGTGAGTGTGATGCACTGAGTACTATCAGGATTTCGGGTACTGACCTAAACGAAGTTCACTTAAATGATTGCCGCGGTCTGTTAGATATTAGGATTGATTCTGTATGTTCGAAAAAATTCAAATATAAAGGTCGCTTCAACTCGCCTCTACCTATTCAAATTAGTAGTCAAGCGAGTTGCGATATCTCTCTGCACCTACAACCTTTTAATCTTGATTTTTGAAAATCTTATTACTCGATCAGTTTAATAATGTACAAATACTACTGAAAGATTGAATGTCTATAACTCCATCTTCGGCTTCATATATTAGTACGGTCTGAAAAATTCCGAGACAGATTATAACAAGAAAAGCCCCTGCTATTTCTAAACTTAATTGCAATTAGAATCCTTATAGAAATTACGTTCCTAATCTCAGTATAGTTCCTGCTATATATATAGTTATACAACTCGGTCAAAATCGTTAATTTTTTTTTTCTTTTTGTCTTTGTTAGAGATACTTAAATCAAAAGTACATAGATGATTGGGACGAAGGTAGTATGTAGCTTGAGAAGGGTGTCATTGAGAATCTTAAACTTAATATCTCGACTCTTCGAAGATGGAATGGTAACACGTCAAATACCATTAGATCTGATCATCGAAATACTTTCAAGGTTACCGGCTAAATCAGTCCTACGCTTCAAGTGCGTTTGCAAAGAGTGGTACAATCTTATCAATAGCCCCCTTTTCCTTGAACTCCATCATAGCAAATCCCTCGAACTCAACTCGCAACACAATTGTATCCTTTACTGGACTAACAGTACTCTTCATGTCGTTGATGACATTTATCACCCTGTTAAAGTGACAAAATTGATTTGGCCTAAGGATACCATGAGAGACGGTGACCGTAAATATCATGTAGGCTCTTGCAATGGCTTAATCTGCTTTAAAGTTATTGGGAGAAGTGATGATACACCCTGGCCTTATCTTACGATTAGATGTTTCCTTATATGCAACCCTATAACGCGTACTTTCAAATCAATCTTTCCTCCCTCGGAGAACAAACGGGGGCTCTATAACTTATCATGTGGTTTTGGTTACGACAGTGAACACGACGACTATAAGATTGTAGGGACTAGTTATATTTGGAGGGCGGATGACAGAGACAAACACGTGTTTATATACAGCCTGAAGACTGATTTATGGAGCTCTCTTACCCCCCTTTCTCACGTCACAACCGGAAGATGTTTGACAATCATACGCGGACCAGTAATATTCGGAAACAATATGCTACACTATCTTGTTTCACCTATTGTGGCAAACGAAGGCTCCTCCATCAATGATCATAAAATTGCTCGTTTTGATGTCGTTTCAGAGAAATGGAGAGACGACCTAAGTTTACCGGTTCATCAAGTGATGAAATTTCTTCGTCTTGGAAAGTTGGATGGACGGTTATACCTAGAGGGTCGTAATGTTGATCTTCGTTCAAGTGATATTTGGATCATGGACGAAGATTGTTCATGGAAGAAGATGTTTTATCTTCCTCGAGGTCTTATTTGGCATCATATTATTGCTCGTTCCAAGGAGAGACACCATTGTTTTTTGCTTCAAGATAATTTTTGTGATGGGGATGTTCTCAAATGGTATGATCAACGAGATAACACGACGAGACCCTTGAAACTCAACCCATTGCCGAAAGATATATCTGAAATCATACTTTGTGTTGCAAGCCTAATTACGATTCCAGGATGCTCCTTAACAGAGTTGCAGGGGAAGAAATAATGAGCTGCGTGTTGTCCTTTACTCGTTTATGTACCCTGTACTCTTACCGTCTCAGTTATTTGTTACCTTTTACATTCATTGTAATATATAGGTAATTTTAGTCAAAATTTAACAAATGATTGAGACAAATCGAGTATATTTTTATGTACAAATACATGTTTTCTTTTCTTCAAAAAGTAATTTATGGTTACACATACAGTTAGGTGCTTCCTTTTATGCAACCCTACAACGCGTACTTTCAAATTAATCCTTCCTTGCTCTGTTGCTCAGAAACGAAATGGGCAGACCGTTTCTTATCATATGGTTTCGTTTACGATATTGAACACGACGATTATAAGATCATAGTGACTAGTAAATTTTGGACTGAGAATAACAGACATGTGTGTATATACAGCTTGAAGACTAACTGATAATAATTTACAAATGCTTGTAGATAAAGTTTTTATACACATGATGTTTAAAATTAATTAAAGCCTTTTGTGTTAATTAGAACGGCTAGATTCCCTATGCCCTTCCCTAAAAGAACTAGCGCCATGTTTAGTACCGTTGTCATGTATGACTCTGTCTACCCTCAATTGAAATATTAAGTAATGCCTTTCCAAATTAACGACGGTAAAACATTTATATCGTTGGAAGTATTGTCTGCCAAATAGAGTCGTAGTGGTTTGTTTCATTGTGTTTGTGTATAGTACATCAGACCTGGCAATATCAACCCGACCCGATTGACCTGGCCCGAATAGGGTGACCTGAGACCCGAAATTGTCCCGAACAACAATACCAGAATGTGACCTGAAACCCGAAATGACCTGATCGGACCCGAACATAACCAGAGGTTTGTTGACCCGTAGACCCGAAATAACCCGATCCGAAACCACTCAACCCGAAAATGAACCTAACAAAACAAAACTCTCTTAACTATTAACCCGAACCAGAATTGACCCGACCCGCTTGACCCGAAAATGACCCGACCAACATACCCGAAAAACACCCGAAACCCGAACTAACCCGACCTGACCCCTACTAACCCAATAATATCTCAAACCCGAACTAACCTGACCCGAATTGGCCCGACTCAAACTCAACCCAGTTAACCCGTTTGTCAGGTCTTAGTACATCGCAAAATAAGCAGGATGGCATATGATCATTCCCAAAATAAATAATAACAAAACCTGATTCGGGTCGGGTTTAAACTCGCAAGTTGTATAATGAGTTTACTTTTTCCAAGCCCGAGTGATATCAAGATTAGCTAGCTTCCATATCTTGTGCGGAGATGATAAGAATCCGACCAAGCTTTCATATCTTGTTTGTAGATATTATTTCCAATTTAACTTTCAAATTTCAATGGAAAAAGTCTATCTCTTGTGAGGAATCAACAGCTAGATTCCATATATCTTGTGAGGCGATGAAGGGAATCCTACGTAGCTTCCATTTTTAGATATTATTTCCAATTTACTTTCCTATTCTAATTCTAATTTTTACACTTTCCTTATTCTACAGTTCTTGTATCCTTAGGTTTTTGTATTCGCTCTACTATATATATACTCCGCATAACAAAACCGAATCGTATATTCATTGATAAAATAAAATACCTGTTCGACGAAATTCCTCAGAGAAGATGATGCCCGATTGCAATAACCCATAACATGGGCAAATTAATTCTATGGATAGGCTCTCAGATTTACCGGATCGTACCATACATCATATAATTTCTTATTTGGATACGGAAGAGGCATGTCGAACTAGCGTCTTATCGAAAAGATGGAATCAAATATTCGCTACAAACCCAATTCTGGAATTTTATCGTTATCAATTTTCTAATGGAAATGCTTCAAAACTTTTGGAATATATAGATACTCGAATGCAAAAATTTTCAAAATAAAATCTGCCTTTAACGACGTTCACACTTGATCTTCCAGCTACTGATTTAGATTTAGTGTTGGCTTGCAAAGTTGACGAGTGGCTTGAGATTGCTGTGCGTAACCAAGTTACGGATTTTTCACTCAGAAACCCTGCTAACTACAAATTACCCCATGTTCTGTTTCGCGCTAAGTGGTTAAAGAGTCTTCAATGTCAAGATGTTGAGATACCCTACTATGAAGCTCTGGATCTCGTGTCTCTCGAGCGTTTGAGTTTATGTGATGTCGTAGTAGAGGAGCGTATGCTATTTC
>JAOWBH010000001.1:229587-239790 GCA_028566215.1 Silene coronaria
ACTATGATGTCTACTACCTCGGGAAACCGAGATGGTGACACCGCATCTTACCAAGGAAGGTCTTGCTGAAGGCTCCTAGGTAGGGTGGGGTGTCACACTTGGTCGAGTGCTCGGGTCACTCGCTCGAGTGGCCCGCCCCACTCGGTCGAGTGACCCATTTCATTTGACACAATCTCGGGTGGGAAGTACGAGTCATGGTCTTTGTCTTTATCTTTCTTGCGAGAAAGTCTAACTAATTGGGTAACTTTAGTATCCTACTCCTTACAAAGTCTCTCGTCGTGAAAGATTTTATTTCACTCTTGGTTACAAAATTTTATTATCCTACTTGTTTACCATGTATAACTTCTTTTAATTTTATATTCTCTTTTCTTCTCCATTATAGTGTATTTATACCCATTTTTCGTTTGTTTTATCTACGCCCTTATTTTTTTATGAGCCGTATTTCAAATAAAAAACTTATAAACAATGAAATGAATTTAATAAATTAAGTAATTATGCCATTGACGTATATTGCAACAATCTACAAGTATCATTAAATATCTCACATATAAAATGAAAAACAATAGTATAATTTTAAAAAAAAAAAAAAAAAAAAACATAAATGAAAAACAATAGAATAATTTCTAAAATAAATGCTGGCTGTGGGGTTCGAACCCACGCGCACGTATGTGCAGAAGATCTTAAGTCTTCCCCCTTAACCACTCGGGCAAACCAGCTTGATATTTACTTTATTAAATTAAACTTATTTAACTTCATACACTCCTGAACTTCTAAAACAAAATAGAGAAACATCTAGAACACTGAAAAATCCAAGGGCACATATATATATATATATATAAATAAATAAAAATTATCCCCAAATCCAAAATACAAATCGATGTTTCACAAATAAACCCTAGAAAAGAGAAGAGAAGAGAATTGGGAGTGAGGTTGAGAAGGAAGAATGGCGGAACACTTGGCGTCGATATTCGGTACAGAAAAAGATAGAGTGAATTGTCCATTTTATTTCAAGATAGGAGCATGTCGACATGGCGATCGTTGTTCAAGGCTTCATACTAAGCCTAGTGTTAGTCCTACTCTTTTACTCTCTAACATGTATCAACGTCCTGATATGATTACTCCTGGTGTTGATGTCAATGGTAATCCCATCGATCCTCGCGATATTCAACACCACTTTGAGGATTTCTATGAAGATCTGTTTGAAGAACTCAACAAATATGGTGAAATTGAGTCGCTCAATGTCTGTGACAACCTTGCTGATCACATGGTATACTATATATTATTCACAATTTTACATTTTTACTAGATTTATAGTATTATTTAATGACCGTATGCTTAACTATTCATTCGCTCTCAGGTTGGTAATGTCTATGTTCAGTACAGAGAAGAAGAACAAGCTTCCAATGCCATTCGCAATTTAACTGGCAGATATTATGCTGGTAAGATCACAATAGTCTATCTGATTCTTGTCTTAGTTTAAAGATGCGCTCTGATAACAAAACAATAGCCTTTTTAGAAGTTTTCAAGTTGTCTAATGGGGAAAAGAAATTGTGAGCCCTGTCTAAAAGATATGGAAAGTTCGTATTTGCTAGCCTTGTCTAAACTGCGCACCTAAAATGCACCGAGGTGTTTTGGCTAGTGCCTCATCCAAGAAGCGCTTTTTAAAACTAAGCTTCTTGTATCGTGTATGAGTGTTGTGCATTTTGTGACCAATTCTCACTATGGGTCATGTATAATTAGTCTCTCAATTCCTTTAACATAGCGGTAAGCTTGTATGCTTCCAACTGCCAGTGACATTGAGGCATTGGGGATGCTTATTTCGGTGTCCTGCTCGTGTTTTGATGGTTGTAATTCTTATTTTGATTTTAAGTTATCAACAAAATAAAACATGCGCTGCCTAACTGCCTACAAAATATGTTCTTTAGGTCGCCCTATCATTGTGGATTTCTCTCCAGTCACAGATTTCCGTGAAGCCACCTGCAGGCAATATGAAGAGAATACTTGCAATCGTGGTGGGTATTGCAACTTTATGCATCTCAAGAGAATTGGCAGGTAACATAGATGGCCTTTTTGAGTCCTTACCAAATTTGACACCATAGGTAGGTTATTATTCATAGACACTAAATATTGTTTTGGTTTTACTTCTCTTTGTCAGGGATTTGAGGCGCCAGCTGTATGGAAGGTACAGGAGAATGCGTAGCAGAAGCAGAAGCCGTAGTCCATACCGTCGCAAGAGCTATGATTATGATGACCGACACCATGGGCGTGGCCATAGCAGCAGAAGGCATGATGATAGGGAAGCCTATTATGAAAGTCGGAGCAGCCGACATAAGACCACTAGCCCTGATCATAGGCGAGGAAGAAGCCGAAGTCCTGGTGGTAGAAGAAGGGATAGAAGTCCTGTAAGAGAAGGAAGTGAAGAGAGGCGCGCAAAGATTGAGCAGTGGAATCGGGAAAATGAAGATGCTGAACGAGCCAAGGACCACACTGATGGCGCTAAAACCATTGGTGATGGGATTTATGATGGTCCGACCCACATTGGGGAGCAGAACTATGTGCACCAGCAGCAACAGCAGGAAGGATATGGATATTGACTAGTGTTTGATATGGTCAGTTCCTTCTTCATGATATGTAGTGTATGTAGCTAAAGAAACATCGTTTTTTGATAGGCCTAGAGTGCTCATGAATTTTTCTTACAGCCCATTTTCCAATGTGCAGGTGTGCAGGTTCACACTTATGCCATGTGGAATGTGATGTGTTTCTCCTTTATCTATAGTAGTATGATTGGCATTGCATGTTATGTGTGTTGTGTGTCTTTGGCATATGTTCTGATATGATTTGTCTCTTCTATGTGCTTAAATGGTTGTGGATGTGTCCTTTATGTGGTATTTGTTGTTCAGTGAGTTATCTAAGACGGTTCCACCAGTCTCTAATGAGACGGATACATAAGCTTGTGCTTTCCTCATTTAGTGATTGGGCTAGTTGTTTCGTCTCAGATGTAAGACCGGCACATATATGTTTTTTGTGTTTGTTTCTCAAATCAAAGTTGCGTTTAGACCTCTATGAATTTGTCTGAGTCTGTGGACATTTATTTTTCCATGAATGATGTGAATGTTAGCCTTGCATTTTACTATAGTGTAGTACTCTGTAGTTGCTAGTTAGTGAAGTTTGACGTTAATTTCAATAGTTTCAAGAGTCTAATAACTTGGAGATGAGTCAGATGACGGGTACCGTTGGGACACTTCACATTCAGACAAGGGAATGACACATATCCTCACTGTTAGAACATTGTAAGTTATTCTTTCCCCGTTGCCAAAAAAAAAAAAAAATTGAACAGCTGAATCCAACACGCAAATGTGTGAGATGCTCTAACGGAGATAGGATTTACTCCGTATGTGATAAGCTTGATGCAAATGGTTGGTTTATATTGTTGATCAGTTTGTTTTATTTTCTTGAAATGAGTATACACCTATGGCTGGTTTGTTTTTATCAGCTGTTAGTTGGATTTAACTGTTTGCTTCTCAATTTAGCTTCAGCGCTTCTGCAGTAGTGAGATCAATGTGTTTGACATGGTAACCAATTAGGTTTTGTTCTCTATACCTTCTGAAAAACGGTATTTTTTTTATTTGTGACACAAAAACTTACGTAACTTACCAGTTTTGCAGGTGCAGATCCCCTGCTCAAGAACAAAGATGTTATTAACGGTAACTTATCATGAAATTTGTGTACAGGTCATCTGGAGGTTGAGTTTGCAGGTTGCAGGTTTTTGCTGCTTTCCTGAAGAGAGTTCATTGTTGGGTTTTCAATAGTTGCAGTTGTAGGATTTTCTCTATTCTAAGGCCATCTTTTCTAGATGATTTAGGTGAATGCTATTGTAGCAGTGTTTGATTGTTACTTACAGCAGCACCATGTTAGAAGCTTTTCGAATTCATGTTGAATCTCTTTAGTTTTTCACTCAATTAATCTGGTTTCATGTATTGTGTCTCTTTTGCTTTTATGTTTCTTGTTTGCTTTCATGTTTGTGTGAACAGTCATGGCGCGTCCTTTATTGAAGTGTTACTCCCTAGAAAAGACGCTTGTGAGCCGTCTTGTTCATTGCACAAGTCCATTGATACCAAGTGCTACAGCCAATAGGTTTTAACAAAATTTAGAGATTTTTAAATGCAAATGTTGGAAGTATTACCATTAAATGATGCGGAAACTTGTGGTTCGTCCACAGGAAGTATTACCATTAAATGATGCGGAAACTTGTGGTTCGTCCACAAAATCTGCAAAATCCACAAAATTTCGTGTATCTGTGACATATGGGCAACTTTTTAATGTTGCTATTCAATGTCGATCATTCTTAACAATATGGCCAAAATTATTCACCTTGTACACAATTTTTTTTTTTAACAAATGCCGTGAGTTAACCTGATTTTTTGTTTAGCTGCCACTTATCCCAAAGTTCTATGTGACGGAGACAATAAGGTCGATGACGAACATGAAAAGGTGGTTGACAAGTGAAAAGGTTAGCAAATAATCGACATAAAGGACTAGAGAGAAGACAACATGGTCGTCTTAAATGAGGCATTATTTGATTTGGCACGTAAAGCTACCCATCTCAAACAAATCACGGAACGCGGGAATGTTGGGTAGTCGATTTCGTAGATAGTCTGCTGTGGTTTTGAAATAGGCTGACTGCGTGAATAAGCTGGGAGAAGAAGGGCAAGTGGGTGGCTGAAAGAACTACAGATTGGCATACCCCAATCTTTGTTTAAGACTCTAACTCGAGTGATATTGGTAAGAAAATGAAAATTAATGAAGGCGGTTTTTTTTCTACACCAACAAGTCGAGAGGAAGAAGGTATGTGCAACCGACGTCCCCATGGTTATCGTGAGGAGAGGAAGGTTGATGCTGAACTGCAATGAGAAAAGTTAAAGTTGCTAGAAAAAAAAATATACTGCAATCTCCTGGTTTAAACATACACAATCCCGTCGATAATGGCATTTACTCTTCTTCGTACAACTCGTCTTATATAGATAGAAGTATACAACACCAGATACTAAAAGCATATCATACAAAAAAGTCTGATGGACAGATCAAACACAAATTCTAGCAAGCCTCTGCGCAAGAGTCAAAATGACGACTTTCACCAATTCCAACTACAGAAATCAGCCACATGCCAAATTGTTTGTGGTTTGATTGGAACACATTTAATTTGAAGAACACATGTTACACTCGTCAACCTAATCCAAAATGTAAAACCAAACTAACTCATTCAACCATACTAGTTGGACTCTCACCATGTTTGGTGAAAAAAACAATTCCCCTTCAATTTCAAAATGGTTAAGCAAGAAACTTCGGGAAATATAATGAGAAATAAACCATAAACGCCAATCACAAGAGAAAACGAAACAAGAACATGATTAATTGATTGATAAATTCAATCACTTAAACTAAACATGTAACTTGTCCAAACTACTACTCTTATCATAAACCACACTATTTTAAGTACTTGATATAATTCTGCCAACATATTCTAGAAACATCCGCCGCCAAAAAATATAACAATCTGAGATAAATATCTATCTATATCTCTCCTTTCATGCTCACTTCACCCAAATGTCTCAACTCCATAATCTATTTGGCACCATGCTTGTCCTTAGTGTGGGCCTCCAAAGCAGTTTCTGTTTTAAAGGTCCTATAACAACCCAAAGTTAACACAAATTCAAACTTCAGTTATATAGACATGTTAACAATGATTTTTGTACATGTATTCAATGAAGAGAATGTCTGTAAGTGGGTTGAACAGTGGATTGCTGATCTGAAGCAACCATATAATGGAACAGAGTCACTTCATGAATGAAGATGATTAAGTGATATACATTTGACAACCATCAGAGCACTCGAGATGCACAAATCCGTTTCAACAGAAATGAACAATAAACATAACAGGGGACCCCATCTAAACTACTCAAAAATCGGAGAGATGCAGATGACTCTCATTTCACAATAAGAATGGCCCGGACAAGATGCAAAGAATAAAACGTACAACAAAAATGTAATGTATGACGCGGTTGTATGCATATAAGCAAGGCAATTGATTTTTATTCCTTATTTGTTATAGGTTAATGACTTTGTCGAATGCTCTTATGGATAGAACTATCATACAATGGTCTCATAAAAGACTTGCGAAAAAAATACAAGACTTACTTTTTGCATGAACCGCAGGGAATATCGCCTTTCTTTGATGATTGAGGAGTTGTAGGTTGACCACCTTTCTTGCCATCTATTACCCATCACAAGCACAATCAACTACTCATTTAGAAACATGGTTACTCAAGTGTTACTAAAGTCTCTCATAAAATAGCCAGATGGTAAAGATCGGCAACAAAACCTGTTTTCTGAGGTGTGGCTATCTTTGCCTTCTTGGACTGCGGTGGTGTCTTTGCATCAGCATTGGGCCTTTTCTTACCAGTATCAACCTACAATAACAATAACTTTCAAGTATGCAATGCAAAGGCTATAGCTGCCAAAATTTACATTTTGCAAATGAATTACCACTTTAGCAGGTGTCTCTTCCTCTGAGTCATCTGATTCATCTGAGTCGCCATCATCATCACCCTCACTCACACTTGTCCCATCCTGGAAAAGAATGAATAACAAATAAACATTCTTTAGTACACACGTCTCAGCCTGACTTTGAAATGGTTGCTATCCTATATTATTCAGACTTGGTTGAAAGTATTTTAAAGAGCATATGCACAAGTGTTGGACTCGGCTACTTTGATGAATTTCTCAGGAATTGGCTTAGAATAAAGTGTGCTAGTAATGTCATACCATCTCCAACTCGAAGAGTCAAGTGTCAACACAACATGGCTTTTAAGCAAAACACGTATATTTAATGAATATTAGCATTAAGAAAAAAAAATGTTTCATTCAAGAAAGCACAGCCTCAACCCCTCTCATGTAAAAAATAGAACTATAGCTTTGAAAAGGCTAAGTAAAATGTAGTATATTAAACTGAAATTCTACTATTATATACCTCATTGCTGTCATCATCATCAGAATCACCTCCATCAAATTCTGAATCACTGCTACCATCGTCGTCAGACTCATCATTGACCTCAGGCTTTGACTTGTCAGACGCCTTTGGCTTTACAGCAGGAGCAATAGAAGCAGCGTGTGCAGCAAGTTGTCCTAAGAACACAAAGACTATAAGAAGATGGCTAAAATTAGGAAAAAAACACAGAACTATCAGACAAAGTATCTACCATTCTCCATGGCAATTGGGATATCATCTTCCAACTCTTCTTCAGAAGAATCTGAAAACAATTGGTACGAAGATAAAGTTAGCATTGCAATATTGCAATATAAAATCAATATGCCTTGAATAAGTGAAACTAAATAGCTCCATTAAACAACTTACCAATTTCCGAATCTGTGAACACCAGGAGGCAGCAGCAAAAACTGGAGTCAAGGAAGCCAAACAACCAATTGTCTACATAAACTACAGTCAAGATAGTGGGCTTTGTATGGAAAAGGTTCGTCTTATATTGTTAGAAGAGAATGACACAAAATTAGAACAATTTGGTCATCGCTCTTTCATGTGAGCAGTTTCGCGTTGTATCCCTCTCGATATTTCGAAGATCTTCTCTACTCTCTCTCTTTTGTCCCCCAGTTCATTATTCAATTAGGGTTTTTCAACTCATTTAACAAAAAGAGCAATTACTTTAATTGTAAAAATATGGCTAATTAAACTTTTAAACTACAACTTGATTTAAAGAGCAGTGGCTAATTGAAAAATTCAAACCTTAGTTTAAACCTAATTGAAAAATGCTAACAGAAAAATCGTAGTTAAAAAACAAAAATTAGAAACTGAAAAGATTAATTAATTAATTTAATCCACAACAATTGATGTAATTAGTTGGTAACACTGCTGATTAGTTGTTTGTATGGGAATTATAACTGAAGCATATGAGAGGAATTTGATTAGGTTTTAGGAGAAATCGAAGAGGTTTATGAAAAAATATGCAGGAAAGAGTAAAAGTGTATATAAAAGTGTAACTACTGAACATTTAACACTTTCTAAACAAAGCTGCAAATAAAAGAAAAGAGCTGAACAGCCCTCGGAAGGGAAGAGAAGTGAATGCAAGCAACACAATAGAAAAAGGATATGATTCCGCAGGTCCATTTTGGTATCCCAAAAGATGAATGTTTCCATTCTTCCAGTTGTGAGAAATCTCAAAATCTTCATCGAAGACTAAATCAGTCGCCATCTGCGGGGTGTTATTGCTTAGCCTGGCCAAAACCAGCTTCTTGCCACCAACTTCAACTTGGACAATAACAGTCTCTTCATCCTCCCTGATGTCACCGAGGGTAATCTAGACACAACACACAAACACAAGCATGCGGTAAACAAACAAACTAAAACTCAAAACTTCCGTCAATACATAAATCAAAGAGGGCATGCAGCCTCATACATGAGAAATATGGACGAGAGATCCTTCCCCAAGGCTTACTTTACATGGCTCTTTAGCAGTAACCTCAACGCCTAACAAAAACAGCATAATAACAGAACAAATTAGTATTTGACTACATCACACACTACAATATCTACTAAACTAGTTTATCCTATTAACCGACAATATTTCATCTGAAAACAATGTTTTTGATACAAGGGGAGGGGGGAATCTTTCTTAGTGTCGGAAGAATCTTAAATTGCCATTTTCTCTAAAAAATAGACAAATACTTGTATAACACGATTTTTTATGCAAATTCTTATAAAACCACATGCTAAGTGACCCAAATGCACCTATTAATTGCATAATGCGTAGTAAATAAGACTTACTACAACTACTCGAGTCTTTTCAGAAGGATAAATAAGTACCGATATTTTAAATTTGTAATCATCACCATATTAATCTTTAGAATGTGTTGTTTACAATATTTGCAAGTTTTTAAAATATGGCAGATAACAATTAGTAGAATATGTGGGAAAAGAATTTACAAATTCAAACAAAATTTGAGTCACTCTCCTATGCTTCAAGACAATATCATCGCCTTAGTACGCAAAATTTGAGTCACTCTCTTATGTTTCAGTCGATGAGACGATATCATCGCCTTAGCACGCAAAATCCAAAAAAATTAACTTACGGAGTAGATACTATATATATAAAAGTACACACAAATTAACGTTGCAGAAACAGATAAAATCAGCAGATTACAAATGAAACCTAAATCAAAACCTAATTATAGACTCGATAAAGAAATTTACGCAACAATTGAAAAACAAAAACCAAAAAAAAACGTATAAAATAATAGTGAATTAAAAAGAGAAGAGGAAAAGTTTACCCCAGAATTGCATATAACCGGCCATTGGAGAACTATTAAGGGTTTTAGGAGAGAGAAGGAGATTTAGATGGCGGAGAATGTTTTAGGGTTTATGGTACTGCTTTTGAATTTGGGGGTTTTTGCTTTTATTTATAGTAGTACTAGAATGCGTATTAGCAAGGAGCCCGCCCGCCCGGGATGAGTTAGTTTATTGGACCTCACAAACGGATTGATTCTAGTCAAACCGTTTGGTTCCGGATATTATCAAGATCAGTAACTCTCTTATAGACCGTCCTATAATATAGGACGGGCCCAATAGGAGAGAGTAACCAATGAAAAGCAGGTTGTATAAAAACCATATTAAAGAATTAAAACCCATGTAATCAACTGTCAGTACAATTCCCACGTTCCACTACAACTCTGATTCTCATCAACGGCAACTCCTACACCGCCTCCAAAGACTGTGGCCCACCGCCTCACCACTGTCATCTGCTCCGCCGCCTCTACAAACCACATTCTCATCACCACCTTTATGATTGTCGTTCTTTACTTCCATGAGTTCCACCAAACAACTAATACTAAAGATGAAGGATGTTGGGAGTAACCGTCACCGGCCAAGGTCAAGTCGTCAACTACCTAGGTTTGATTATTGTTTGAATTTGATTTCGAAAGTTTCAGATTTTAAAGTTAAATTCAATACTTCTAATCTCAAATTCTTTTAACTTGAATGCTCATATTTTTAAATTGAAAACTTGGAATTTTAAGTTGAAAATTTGGATTTCAAATTACTTTAAAATCTCTACTATATATTTAAATCAGAAATTTAAGTGGCTCATAAAATATCTAAATGTTTTAATTTCAGAACCCCTAATTTTAGCATGAAAGTTT
>JAOWBH010000001.1:250594-264236 GCA_028566215.1 Silene coronaria
GGGTATATCAGGTCAATAATGTAAGTGATGGCAATAGATGAAACAACTTCAATTACATAGTGGCAGTAATAGAAATAAAAAGTTTACAATGACAAATTTAGAAAATAACAACTTTTACAATGACAGTGTATGCTTTTATCTCAGCATAATGATCAACCAAACCATATAGAGTATAAGAAAATTAGAAAGATTGTATTGGAATTTGACTAAAAGACAGCGCACCGAAATTAGCAATAACTAGGTCACTAACAAGGACTAATAAACAAAATTAATTGAGTTCCAAACACAACTAAAACTCGACACCACCTTCGTCTTGTTGGAATTAATAATGTGGCACTTTCCTCTGTCACAACTCTTTTGTTGTCTTGCATATAATAACACCTCCCCCCCTCTCTCAATTGCAATAAACTATATTTATAAAAAGCAGACACCTCATCATTCCCCGTAAGTCTCCGATGCAGATGTCCCCAATTCCGCCGGAAAACGGCGGCGACTATCGCGAAGACGATGAAAGCGATTTCTCCGCCGCCGAAGACGCTGAAGATGAAGAAGATGAGCCTAAACTCAAGTACCAGAGGATGGGCGGCAGTTTATCCTCTTTGTTAGCGAATGATGCCGCTACTTGTATCGCTGTCGCCGAACGTATGATCGCGCTTGGTACTCATTGCGGCGCCGTTCACATTCTCGATTTTCTCGGCAATCAGGTGCTTTTTTCTCTTCATTACTTCAAGTTTATCGGCACCGAGTATTTTGTAAATCGTGTTTGTGATTACGGAAATCGAGGTTTTATGTGATTTTAATTTAGATTACAGGATTATATATGCTTTAGTTTATTTGATTAAGGTCAATTGGTTGATTAGAAAATTTCAATATTTTGGTTGATATTTGGACTGTATGATGGTAGCTACGGAGTAGTGATGTGAATAATGTCGAATTTATGTGTTGAAATTGATCTAAAGGGGGAAATTTATCAACTTTTGGTTAATATATCTGAGAAATTATGCCAATTCCTTTTCAGCTGATCAGCGTTTTTGATTGATTTGTACTGGAATTGTGTGTGTATAATGATGTTGGCTGATATTTTGGAGGAGCGTCATAGAAAAAAGTTGCTCCGTTTGTCCGTTCGTTTGTATACCTTTGATTAAAATACCCCTCACAAAGAACAAAATAAAGGTAGATAAACGACCCAGAAGGAAGGGATATTGTGCTTGTATCGAGCTCAGCTGCTTGGTTATTGGGAAGATTGTTCAACTTGAGTGAGGTGAAAACTTTATTAGGGAGAAAAAGGAAAGCTTAAAGAGCTAATATTTTTGAAATTAAGTGTTGGGTAGGTGCGTTGAATTTTATCAATGTAGTGTAGTTTTCTTCAAACTGGCGAAGTTCCCCTGGTTTAGTGCTTCAAAATTACAGTCTGGCGACTGGCATACATGAGTTATGTGACTACCCGAGGTTATATTAATCATGTAACTTATTTATTTTTGTACAAGGTATTATCTTGTTTTATCATTATGAGGTTATTTGCAACTAGCCATCTCGGGGTAGAAAGTCATATATTCTCAATCTCAACTTGTTTTTCAAGTTTAAATGGTTTCCTTTTTTTCACCTTCCAGGTTAAGGAATTCCGTTCGCACAAGGCAGCTGTGAATGGACTTAGCTTTGATATTGACGGTGAATTTATAGGAAGTTGCTCTGATGATGGATCAGTTGTTATAAGCAGCCTATTCACTGATGAAAAACGCAAGTTTGAGTATCACAGGCCGATGAAGGCTATAGCTCTCGATCCTGACTATTCGAGAAAATCGTCAAGAAGGTTTGTAGCCGGTGGATTAGCTGGCCAGCTTATATTCTACATGAAAAAGTGGTTTGGCTATCAGGATCAGGTTGACAATATTGCTTAGTTTACAAAAACTTGGTCCAGTAATGGATTTATTGCAGTATATTTGATAAGTAATATGTGTTGTTGTAGATATTGCACTCTGGTGAAGGTCCGATACATGCAGTGGCATGGAGGACAAGCCTTATTGCCTGGGCTAATGATACGGGTGTTAAAGTTTATGACACTGCTACTGATCAACGTGTGACTTTTATTGAAAGACCACGAGGAAGTCCTCATCCGGAGCTGTTACTTCCGCACCTTGTTTGGCAGGTTATTTGTTTAACGCAAATGATAGTGCTTTGGAGAAATTTATTATCGTTGCCTTATTCTTGTTTTGGCGAGTTCTTACTATTAGGCTTTTGGGGATGCTTGCTTCTAACTGCACTTTTCTTACCTATCTTGCGCTTAATTCAGGATGATGCACTCTTGATAATTGGCTGGGGGACATCTGTAAAGATTGCTTCACTAAGAGCAAATCCCCGTGGAGGTGCTAATGGCTCGTATATGCCCGGACCTGTATCAAGTGTCAATCACGTTGATATTGTCGCATCCTTCCAGACGAACTACTACATTTCAGGTGTTGCTCCATTTGGTGATTCATTGGCTATTCTGGCATATATACGCGGAGAGGAAGACGGAGAGAAGGATTTCAGTAGTGCAGCTCCTACACGGCAGGTATATGCTCGTCTTTAATTTAATTCCTGAGTACTTTGATCCGGCCTCATGTGAGCCTGCAACGTGAGATAATTGTTGTTTTAGACTTGTAATCACAACTTAGATTGGCTGTGTCACATCCTTTGTTTTATTTGGATCTGGACATTATTCTTATTTGGCAATTTGTCTGAAATAAGTACAACAACAATGTTACCCAGTGCCTTAAATAGCTCCTGCCCATGATGAGCTCAGAGATGGGGGCAACCTTACCTCGTTTCTTGGGATAGAGGCAAGGATTTGGTGTTGTCTGATATGCGCTGTGCAGCAGGTACTTAAAAATCAGGAGCAATTAGAATGTACTAGTAACTGGACTAGCTATGGGTAAATAACGGGTTCAGGTCAGATCAGGTTCACGTCAGGTCATCATCAGTTGGGGCTATCGTCAGGTGACAAGTCGGGTTGACATCGGCGTAGGTTATTATCGGGTCAGATTAACAACATACTCCCCCATTTCCTATTTTCTTCTCATTTTCTTTCTGGAGGTCAAAGCTACCAAACTTTGACCGTAAATATATTGGAGAATAAAAATTATTAATACATAAAACAAAAATATTTACATTTCTTATCAAATCATCTTTCACAAAATATTATTTTCGACAAAAATATTAACATTTACATGTCAGAAAATACGGTCAAAGTTTCATCTTGGAGACGGTGAAAAAGCAAATAGGAAGAAAATAGAAAAATGGAGGAAGTTTATTTTATCTCATGTTTTCATGTTTGGATCAATTATTTTGTATTTAAGTTATTCTTAGGTGCATTTATATTAGTTTTAAGTAAAAAAATAATAATAAAAATGTTGATCCAATCTTATTTAGAGCATTATTAAACTAATTCGTTATCGGGTTGAGTCATCATTGGGTCTACAGGTCATCTAGCTCTCGCGCTGGTTTCACTTCTAGTTGAGTTGGGACAATTAGGGTTGCTATTGGTGTAGCATTGGGCCGGTTCGGTTCTCAAAATCTTTGGGTCATATTGATCGGATTCCTTGGGTCGGGTGAGCTTTTGCCAGCTCTAGCTGCCTCTAGTAGAACACATAAGAAATGTATGTATAGATGGGCTTTCTAGTTTCTTTTTTCTTGCAGATGGATTATGAAGTCCAAACTCCAAAATTGCAACGTAATCGATGGGCTTTCTTTGGACTATGTATAGATGGGCTTTCTAGTTTCTTTGGATTATGAAGTCCAAAGTCCAAACTCCCAAGATTATGGAGTAGGATGGATAGCCGTGTCTGAAATTTGTTCTGAATTGAAAATTAGTGTAATATTCTTTTGTTCAATGTTAGTCTCCATACTCTCCAATGTTGTGATAGCAAGACTACATTCATCTAGTATAAGGTACAAATGTGCTTGCTATTGTGTTGCAGCAATTGTTTGTAAGATACAGAGTGGTATAGTGTTCTCTTGCATCAGGTGTATGGATGATATCCTCAGGCATCAAAGTTTCTATATTTTTTTTTTTTTTACAATAAAAATCTCCTCTAGGTGTTCTTCAAGTGCTCTCCAAGATCGTCCTCATTATTGCTGAGCAAATATTACTGTTTTTTTTTTTTTTTTGCCTACAATAAGGCACTCTTCAATGAATAAAACTAAAAGTAGTTCTCTGTGTGCTCTTGGGGAAGAGCAATGGAGAGCAGAATCTCCATTTGAAGTGGGGCATAAGTCCATAATGAGTGATAATGTGAAGGGAAATTTGTTTTTATTTTAATTGTTTGTAGTGTAAATATAAAAGAGGTGGGACTAAGTTTTGAGATGAAGATCATGTATAAGAGTTTTATCATTGTAGGTGTAAATTTGTTTTTTTTTTCTCTAAAGAAAGCGAGTGTAAATGGAGAGCAAAATTGGTGTCCGATGTCTTTTACTAATGTACATGGTCTTAGAGAGTAGAGTAGTAATTTTTATTTATTTAAGAAGGGTCCTAGTGATTTGCTCTTCATCATACAAGTTGATAGTCAGTTAGCCCAGTAGAGTCAGCAATCTGTTTTGCATGGGGAGCTGAAAGTGACCACTGTCCACGACTTCACTGAATTTTTACTGTTTTTTGTAGGGTAATGCTCATAGACCTGAAGTACGTGTTGTTACATGGACCAATGATGAACTTGCAACTGATGCTCTACCAGTTCATGGTTTTGAACATTATAAGGCAAAAGACTACTGCCTTTCTCACACTCCTCTCTCAGGTTTCCTTTTCCCTACTTTTATGCTCTTTCATTCTCTTTCTTAAAGTTTGTGATTTGGTAGGGGAGAAGAGGGAAGGGCTTAATGGAGAGGGAGTTTAGGGTGTGGCTAGATATACTTTTTATTGACTGGATTTGGCTAACTTGCTTTAATTACTTGATAATTTTTATTGCAGGGAGCAATTTTATCAATGGCCGGTGGGCAGCCGGTGATGAGCCACTCTACTACGTTGTTTCTCCAAAAGATATAGTTATTGCTAAACCAAGGTTGGTTAGTTTTTCTTTTTTTCTTTTAGTCTTCTGAACATGGGAAGTTTTGATTTTATATTGCTCTCTTCATTGTTGATAGTAATCAGATCTGATTTGGCTGACTTTCTTTTTCGCTTTACCCCCTTTGGTGGACAAGGGGAAAATGAGGGTATAGTATTGTAGTCCACATTATCAACCTGGAAGACATTTTACGTATTTGAAAGTGATTTCTGAATAAAGTTGGAAGTATCAAGGAAGGGTTATGAGAAAAACTGAACTGGATACAGTCTTTTTGGATATATATAAGAAAAGCTGCTTAGAAAATGAGATATGAAAGTTAGGTCTCGATATAATAGAGACAACTACTAAAGTAGTGAAGCAAATTCACGGCCATAAAAGAGTTATGCCACTGAGTGATAGGCGTGGTTCTTAGAAAAGCCATGAAGCCTCACACCCATCAAAGCCCACCAATGTTCTTTACTGAGATTGAAAGTATTGAAGTTCTAGAGGTGAAAACGCGTATTATTTCCCATTTTCGATTGCTCTATACGTTAGCCGTTAACCCTTTTGCACATTTCATTTGTGATAATGCTAGATATTAGACTAATAGGTAGTTTTAGTGTATTGGATGTTGTATGGTAGCCCTTCTAGCTTCTAGCTACTAGCTAGTACCCTTCGTTCCATTAGATTCCTTATACTTCTCAAAACGCGCGAGGGGAAATTTGAAAAGGATTAAGAATCAAGTAAATAGAGGGAGAACATGAATTAGACTCGGGGGTTTGGATTACTGATTTTTTTTACTACTGCTATCGATTCCCAGTTAATCTTGTTTCTAGTGATTGAACGAGGTGATACAATTGACATTGCCTTCATTAAAAAAATGCTATCTTCCTAGCTATATTCCTCCAACTTAATTACTTTCCTGCAAATGAATTGGAAAAAACTTGTAATTTGTTGCTGAAAAAATTTCTTGTCCTCTTAACTCTTAAGGTTCACATATGTTTTAATAAAAATTTTCCCCAATCAATTTTTTTAATCTTCATCAACTGAAGAACTTCCATCTTGTGCAAGTTTATGGATGGAACTTTGATCGCGTCATTTCTGATGTGTGTTAGTGACTAATATCAGGGATACTGAAGATCATATTAATTGGCTTCTTGAGCATGGGTGGTATGACAAAGCTGTAACTGAAATCGAAGTAACACATGGAAGAAAAGAACTCTTTGAAGAGGTTGGTGTTCTGGTTATTTATTGATCTGATATGTTACAATGTCCATTGTCAAATCTGCATGATTGTAATATTTCTCATCTCTGCTCCGAGCTAGATTTAATAAAGAGAACCATTTTCTTAGTACTTGGTTTCAAGGCTGTGAGATATAAAAGTTCTGTTTATCATCACTGCTCTGTGGTAGATCCCAAGAAAGTTGGCTATTTGACGTAGTACTCTGCTTCAAAGTTGGTGAAATATGGAAGTGGATTATGTATTTTATAGCCCAGTTTAATTGCCTGTAACATCTCAGTATTATTTGCATTGGGTTACCTTCTATTCCGACTTTATTTTCTATACCAAAATTGTTTGTTGTTATTCTACTTTCTTCGTTCTCTCTTTCTTTCTTTCTTTCTTTCTTTCATTCATTCATTTTTTTTTTTTTTTTTTTTAAATATTGGGTTTGTTTTTCTGTGGCTTTCGAATAAGTGCGTGCACTGCCAATCGTCTGAATTTAAAAACTGTCATTTTCACGTGCCAGTCCTTTTTTTTTTTTCCTTTTTGGCATATCAACATGCTTATTGAATTTTTTTTCCTTTAATTCATTATGACTCGCAGATTACCATGCACTTAAATTTTTTCTGTCCATCAAGATCATTTCCCAAGGCTACTTGTTCGCGCTTCACTGACTTAAATTTAATTCATTATGACTCGTTGACTTTCTTGAATAAAAGTTTACTCTTATATCTTTCCAAGTATGGACTTATTTGTGAGGGGCCTCTTTTCCTAAACTTGCTGTAGTGTGATGGATGGCGGTTTGTGTTAGACAAACGCTGATGCTATTCAGCATATCAATAATATTGTTGTATTTCTTCATGCAATTTCTTTGCCATTTCATCTGCCGTGAGTAGTAATTCTCTTAATACATTAACATAGGGAGTTTATTAAGAAACCAGAGGCGTAACCTCCATTCTCAAAGTAAGGGCTGGACTTTCTGGTACATGTTTATCTGAGAAGTTGATGTAATTAATAGGTGGGATCAAGGTACTTGGAGCATTTACTTGCTGAGAAAAAGTATAGTGAAGCTGCAGAATTGTGTCCCAAATTGCTTCAAGGTTCAGCTTCAGCATGGGAAAGGTATTATAGCTTTAAAGTACAGCAATGCCTTTTCTTAAATCGATATCTTATGATACTTTTAAGAAAATTGTTATTTTTTTTTTCATATTGCTGATGCGATTTGGTTTATTGTCAATAGATGGATTATCCGCTTTGCTCAGCTACGTCAGCTGCCTATTTTAGCTCGTTACATGCCAACAGAGAAGCCTAAACTTAGTGATACTTTGTATGAGGTTTGTGGCCTACATAATCTTATGCAACCCCTCCTTCCCTCTTTTTGGTGGTGGTTATTCTGAATGTCATTTCCTTCTGTTATTCAGCTTGCTCTCGTAGCTCTTGCATTGAATCCAAATTACCACAAGGATTTTTTATCAGTTGTGAAGAATTGGCCACGATCAGTTTATTCAGTAGTGCCTGTTTTATCCGAAATAGAACCTCAGCTTAGAGCTTCGTTGATGACTGATGATTTGAAAGAGGTCATCTCTTGTTTCTTTATTTTGATGATGCAGCTCATGATGATTTCTTTCTTAAGTGTTACTACCCTTGTTGTGAATGGCAGGCATTGGCTGAGTTATATGTGAGAACTGGGCAAAATGAGAAAGCATTTTCATTCTTTGCCGATGTAAGTATGTACAGTATATTTAGTTTGATGACGAAGTTTTGTGGCGGACATTTTAATATAAGTTGCGCTTTCCAATTCAATATTTGCTTCTTGAACTGCGTATTTATGGTTTGCTTACTATTTGCAGCTTTTAAAACCAGGTGTTTTTGACTTCATTGAAAGACATAACCTGCATGCTGCTGTTCGTGAAAAGGTAGTGTGTTATTATTATGAGGCTGGACTTTGTCTTGCTTACTATTTTGAAGACAATGGACTATTTATCTTGGGCTAGGGTTATTTTCTTGTATCCTTATTGGCTAAGGAAGAGGGTGCTTTTATTAGTACTCCAAATCTCCAATTACCCTTCTTCAAAGGAACTGGGATAGTTGCATGTTGTAGTAGTTGCATCTGTTAAAGTAGACTATTTGAAGACATCTGTAGTAGTAATTGCGTGTTGTGTTTTGGATACATCAACCATGCAGCCAGATGAGTTTGGATTGACTTGTGCATTTGATTCCTATTTTCACAGGTGGTTCAACTGATGATGCTTGACAGCAAACGTGCTACCTCCATACTAATCCAGCAAAGGGATCTGATTACACCATCAGATGTAGTATTACAGCTTCTGAAGGCTGGAGATAAATGTGACTTCCGATACTTCTTGTATCTTTATTTGCATGCTTTATTTGAGGCCAGTCCTCATGCAGGAAGGGATTTTCATGATATGCAGGTATTAATAGATTGTGGCACACAACTTTAGTTGATTGCATCTAGTATAGTAAGTTGGGATCCTTAGTATACATGATTTATAACCATGGAGTTTGACCCCTGGCAAGCCTTTATTGCCTCCGTTGTTCAAGCTTGTCTAGCATGACTATCATGATCCTGCCTGTTCCTACATTCCTTTCATGTCTTAGTAATTTGCTTATGTCTTGTCTCTGATCATAACTCCAGCTTTCTTACCTGATTACACGTCAACTACCGTTTGATTGGATGGAGGAATATGGGGAAAGGGAGGGGAGCAGGTTCTTACCTGATTACGCGTGAGCTACTGTCCTTACCTGATTACACGTGAACTACCCTCCTAAAAGCCAAGTCAAAGTCCCTCCCACATAAAATTTGGAGGGAAGCACCAAGACTCCATTCCACCTCTCCTCCCGCCCATCCTTTTGTATTCAAACAGCTCTTGTTTCGAACTTTTATTTAGGAGCCGTTTGTAGTTTTTTTGTAGCATTATTATTTTTCTGCTTAAATGTCACATGTTCTCATTTCTGAGTTAGGACAAAACTTTGTTTTGAGAATAATATTTAGAGAGACTAGGTGAGGACAAGAAGTCTTAATAGTCCAATCAGCTTTCGTGGAATCGTTCCTTAGTAGATTGATTGTTTTTTGTATTGTTTCAATCCAAGCACATAAAAATTCGTATTGTTTATGTATTATTATTTGGGGGGCTTTTCTTTAATTCATCGTGGCAGTTTCCGGCTCTGTCAAGTTTGTGACTAAACTAGTCTTCATGTATCTGCGGGTGGTATTGCATGATTAATTTATAGACCGTTTTATATTTCTCTATTGTGTGCTCTTATTGTTTTTTGATTTTATGCTAATAGGTGGAGCTATATGCAGATTATGATCCGAAGATGTTACTTCCTTTCCTTCGTAGCAGTCAGCACTATACACTGGAGAAGGTTAGATATCCGACTTTTTTTGTGCGTATAAAATATTAGAAAAGTTCTGAATATTCTTTAAATTATCATTGATTGCAGGCTAACGAAATATGTGTGAAAAAAGGTTTTCTGAAAGAGCAAGCCTTTATTCTTGGACGAATGGGAAATACAAAACAAGCCCTTGCTGTTATCATAAATGATTTGGGTGATATGGAAGAGGTTTGGTTATTTGACCAGTTTTTGCATTTAAGAGATTATCAAAGTGACTATGTATAAGTTTCTTTAGGATATAATTGGTATTTAATGGAGCTGATGGTTGATGTCTGCAGGCTTTAGAATTTGCAAGCATGCAAAATGACGATGATGTCTGGGAAGAATTGATCAAACAATCTACCCAGAGGCCTGAAATGGTAATTCTAGCGTGCTACTCTGATTAAAACATTTCTTTGATATTTAAGCCTGCCACATATATGATGGAAGATATTTTAAATGCAGCAGTCAATGATAAATCTTGTTTATCCTGTGATTCCTGTCAAGCCACATATTTTTACAAATTTCTATTTCTGACACTCGTGTCTTTTGGTATTGGCAGATTGGCAGGCTGTTGGAGCATACTGTTGGCAACCTTGATCCTCTTCATATTGTAAATGTTGTACCTGATGGAGTGGAGATTCCCAGGTCAGTGTTACCATCTCTGCTCAGTTCTAATGATTTTGCTAGGCTATTAGCTTGTTTGATTTCTCTAAATTTTGTTCTGGCTTTCTTGGATTTAGCATCAGAATTTTATGCACATAATGGGTGTTTACATAATTATGCACATGTTATTTAAGGAGACAATAAATAACTTGAGAAAAGGACAGAGTGGATGGATCATTAGAAGAAATCAAGTTTACTTGATACTCCCTCTACTTTCTTGACTTAGCCCCAGTAGCCTGCTTTTCTCTTCGTAAAAAGTGATCCATAGGGCTTATGCTTATTCAATAATATAGGAGTACTACGTAGCCCCTAATGTCACCACAAATACCGCCTCCCATCTCCTTCCTAGGCCACCCCAAGTCCCTTACATGGCCTTTCATATACAGATCACTCACTCCACCATCGTTGACACTGCAGACCTATCAGAAACCACGTCACTAAGAACCTCATGACGCTCCGGATTAGGGGAACATCCCAAAAGGGGAAGTTAGGAAGAATATAATATTATACTCACAAACACACTCACATTTCAACGTATATATAACTCTATGAGAATCAGATAGACTAAATTGAAAATAAGCATATTCTTTTGCTCTGTAAGACTGTAAGTGACGTGATTTTTCTGCATTGATCTTTTGATTCGTGAAGTGAACTTCTGCCTGTGTTTTAAATTAAATTCATAGTACAAGGCTATCAGTTTGAATGTCAGCTCGTGTTATATTTTTTGAAATATTGGGTTTTTCACTTCTTATAGCTGTTTGAATGGCCTTATGCAGGCTTAGAGACCGGCTTGTCAAAATTATTACCGACTATAGAACTGAAACTTCGCTAAGGCATGGTTGTAATGATATTCTAAAGGTGATCCAATGCTTTTAGTCTTGCTATCTTAACTTTACTTGCAACCCCCTCCATCCATTTATTTATTGGGATATGTTTTGACTTTTAGTAGTCAAAAGATGTCAACTTTGATCGGTATTTTCTCAGAACATACAATAGTTACGACGTTTAAAAAAAAAATGATAACAATATTTTTGACAAATCAAATATGATAAATTTTACATTTGAAATCAATGGATAAAGTGGACATCAGTTGACCATCAAGGTCAAATGGGACAATAAATTGGGATGGTGGTCAGATGACTTAACTAAGCTGGAAATTTGGTGATCTCAACAGACCGACATAGTCAATCTTTTGGTCAAATGCTACAACGAAGCTAGGCATGCTATTTATATCAGCAATGAGGAAGAGGAAGCACGAAGTAAAAGAGATGATAAAAGGAAACCGGAGCCTTTAGCAAGGGCACAAAATTTAAGCTTGAAAAACATGGACTTGAAATCAAAAACTAGGTCAGGTGGTCGATGTTGCATGTGCTTTGACCCTTTCACCATCCAAAGTGTCTCGGTTGTCGTCTTCTTTTGCTGCCATGCTTACCATATGAACTGTTACATGGATTCTGCCAATACGTTTAGTGACGATCAAGGGGTCCATGATGATTCCGATTACAATGAATATGACGACGAAGAAGAGAGTGATGAAAGACCATCAGGCTCTCCTCGGTTTCGATGTATTTTATGTACCAATGCAGCTAGATGATATTATCTGGTTTGCTGTATTTTTTGGGTGTATATTATTGTGTTTATAGCAAGCGGTTTTTTCTTCTCAAAAATGAGGGAGTGAAATTGGAGAGATTGCTTTGATTATCCAGCTTTCTCTGAGAGTCGGGTTTTTATGATCGGGTTTGTCTGTTGTATCTTGTTTATCGATGTACAACCCTTCGTTATACGTCTTCTATTTCGTTTATATTATTCTCATTCGTCTTCAATAACAGAGTCAATCTTGACCATATATTATTTTCAGTGTGCACTAGTTACCGTCTCTTTTTTTTTCTTCCTCTTAAAATAGGAGGCGTTTGGTTCAAACTAGGGAAAAGGAAAGAATTGAAACGGCAAACAAAGGGAAAGGAATGAGTTGCCCCTTTATGTTAATGTATGTTTGGTTTGTAATAGATAAAAGAATGAATAAATAAAAGGCTCATTATTAACCACCACGCTAAACCACCACCAACATCCCAGAAACATCTCAGTTGGTGGCGTTGCCCCCTCTTAAGTGATTATTGCTCCGTGTTGCCTTCACCCTCTTTGCCTATGTCGCCGCGACCCACTCCTAACGCGAGTCGCACCTCAGCGAAACCACCACATATAACCCTTAAATTGTACAACCACCACTATAACAATCACTATAAAACTTGTTTCACTCTCCCGACACCACTTCTGGTGTTTTGGATGGTGATTGTAAGGGAGGTGGTTTCAGGAGTGCGGGACGAGTTTTACAGTTGGTGTGGTGCTCATGAGTTTAAGGATGATGAACACTATAGGGGTAGATTCTAGGCTGCCAAAGTAAGTGACCAACATGACCGACGGAGATAAGTAGCGTCGGTGTCGGCGTCAATAGTGTTGTCGGTGATGATGGCGGTGGTTGGTGTTGTCGGTTGGTCTTGAGGGTGACGAGTGTTGGTGAAGGTAGGTAGTGGGAAAGGGAGTAAGAATTCTTTGGTGTGGGGGAATCAATTTGGAGAGATTTTGGATAGTCTTTTTATGGATTTTGGGTAAGAGTAAGGAAAATGTGACTTAACAGACAACAACAAAGGGAAAGGAAGGGTTTCTTCCCTTTTCCTTTCCTAAAACCTCCAATCAAGCGCTCCTTAATTGATTGATACTCTTTTCATTTCACTTTTATTGTCTCCTCTTTTCATTTTAGGAGGATGTAAGAAATAAGGATAAATTTACAACTCTATCCATCATAAAGAATAGGGACAATGTCATTTTGACAAGAGAGTGGTAGTTAAACGATTAGGGGCAATATTGATAGTTTACTCATTTAAAGGCACATGTTAATAAACTAACGCAATTACTAAATCCTACGCAACCTTTTACTATATCCCACGCACTTTGTCAATTTTTTTCAATAATACCCTTCCTCTCCAAAAAAAAAGGAAAAAACTAACTGATCGACAGCCCCTTCCCTGGCCTGACCTCTGACTGCTCACCACCTTGACCACCTTTTGTAATACCCAGCATGTTAGGACCCCATTGACTGGCCTTGGGCGGGGTCGGATCTTATGGGGTCATTTTGGAGTGCTACTCTTGTCTTTGATCATTAGAGTTCGACCGAGTTGGAATAACTCGTCCGAGAGAGTTCGCACTCGGCTGAGTGGCATCGACTCGGCCGAGTTGACTCTTTGCTCGGCCGAGTCTCGTCACTCCAAAATGATATTTAATGACTCGGGGTCGCGACTTAAACCATTTCCGTCATTTGCATTTCTCTCTTTCTTTTCGTAAACCT
>JAOWBH010000001.1:284113-297872 GCA_028566215.1 Silene coronaria
ATATTATTGTTGTTGTAGTTGTTGTTAACGTCGAAAATGTTGTTTTTGTCGATGTCGTCGTCGTCAAATGGTTACGCCATTTCTGAAGTCCAGTGGAGGAGTAGGGGAGGGGAAATAAGGACCGTTAATAGAGAGAGTATTCTGCATGAGGGTGAAGATTTTACAAGGGCAATTTTGTAAGGTCATTAATTGTATAAGGGTAATTTAGTAATTTAAACGAGCGATATTAAGACAGTATGCCAACTCAGTTATTTTGGGTTCGGGTCATTCTCGCGTCAACTAGTATCAAGTAATTTGCGGATAATAATCAGTTTGCAAGAATAAATATTCGGGTCAATTTTATCAATTCATGAGCATGAACAAAGGGGCCGAAAGAACAAGTCCCAAGAGAGTTGGAAAGAACATTCTAGAACGAAAATCAAATAATGTATGGAGTAGATTCTAGACATATCTACCTTTCCAAATGCCGTCATCATAAACCCCTCACCAATCGGCAATCACCCTATTTTTATTCCCTCGTATAAATAAAACCCCATCACTTTTGTCTTTTCGACTATTTCCAATTATTCCAGAACCTTCTTCACTCCGCTGATTCCGCCACCATCTCTGTGTTCTCTCTCTCCTCTTCTCCGCCGTCCGATCCACCGCGCCGCCATTTTTCGTTTATACGGTATGATTCATCTCTTTAACTTCCTATTTTTAGATTTTGCTCATATCATGTCAATGTTGATTGATGTCGATTGAATGTGTGATTGTTTATGCGCGGAGAATTGGAGTGATACGTAGTAATTTAGGTTTTTAATCTATGTTACTCCGAGTTTCGGCTCCAATAATTATAGAGTGAGACGGTCTCACATTCTGAAACAGTCTGTTTGTGATCTTTTTATGTAAAGGACCGTCTCACATTATGATACCGTATCACGCAGTAATTACAGTACTATTTAATTTTTTGATCAACAATGATGAGTTGCAGTAATTTTTGGATGTTAGTGCAGGCTGTGCAGTTTAATATGAAGTACTTGTTTGTTCGATGAATCGTCGCCTGAGTCGTTTTTTAAAGAATCGAAGAGCACGCTTTTATTTGGATTGTTGAACTGTAATTATTGCAGGATAATGCAGTTTAATACGTTGCCTGTTTGATGAATTGTCGTATACGAGTCCTGTATTTCCGTAATTAGGTTTTTAAAGAATTGAAAAGAGTGGTTTTTTGGGACTATTGAATTGTAATTATTGGATGTTAATGCTGTTGAATACAGTCGTTGCTTGCTTGATGAATTGTCGTATACCCGTGTATGAGTCCAGTACTTGGGTAACTCGGTTTTTAATGAATCTAAAAGCATGTTTTTTGGATTGTTGAACGGTGATTTTTGCATGTTAATGCAGTTTAATATGTTGTGTTTTCGACAAAAAGTTACTCGGTATATGAGTTTCAGTTGAACATTGTAGCTTAAAGGCCTGTTGCTTTTTGTTAACATAGCAGTAAAAAACACATTACCCAACCGCTGAGAATCATTAATTAGGTTATAATTGAATAAAAAATTATACTTTGTATTATTTTCCGTTGAGCTGTAATTATGGCATGTTAATGCTGGTTAGTAATTCGTTTGATGTATTGTGGTATTTTAGTTTTAGCTGATAATTATACCTTATAACAAAGTAAGTAATGGTGTAATGCGAGATTGGGTTGTTGGTTACTTACCTTCTAATAAGGATATAGTTAGTCAAGTGTTGTAGGTGTATGTTGATTTAGTAAATTTAGTGACCGCGCAACAAATGTGGGCATCGGTTAATGGCTTGGCGAGGGGGTTAGTTGGGGCTTCTGCTCAAATTTGATTATTTCTTGTTCAGTTTGTCGATCTTTTTCCCTAGTTACTTTATTACATTACCAATTAGCCCAACCTAGAATTTTCGATCTATGTTTAGTTCTGATCACTTCAAGACCTGGCTTAGCTACAGGTTTTGGTGATGCTGGTAATAATTCAGCTCTTTCTGGTCGACTATTTTTCGATTAGTAACTAACAATTAACAACCCTTTTCTTCAATCAGAGTAAATTTTAGGAGCTGTATATTTCTGACCTCATCTTACTCAGACATAGAGCCTCTTTTTAGGCATTGAGTAATGATTCTGCTTGTTTTTCTATTCATTGAGTATTAGAGTGTTGACTTAATTTGTATTCTATTCACGTTGAGTTGTCCTCGGTACTTGATCTGAGTATTTATACATGTTGGGAAGGTTGGACTCACTTTATCAACGCTTTGGTTATGTCCATGTGAAAAAAAAAAAATTCCATCGGTTTGTAGGGAAGTGAGTACGCTTAGTTTGGTGATGTTCAATGTTTTATGTTGCCATGTCTGTTTATACTGCTACATAGTACATGCGTTACCTTCTTGATTAGTTATCTAATTGAACGCTCTTCCAGTCCATTTTCTCAGATCAACGGCTATATTCTTGAAAGATGAGCGTTGTCGGATTTGATTTTGGTAACGAGAGCTGTGTCGTTGCTGTTGCAAGGCAAAGAGGTATTGATGTTGTCCTAAACGATGAGTCCAAACGGGAGACTCCCGCTATTGTTTCCTTTGGTGAGAAGCAGCGTTTTGTTGGAACAGCCGGAGCTGCATCTGCATTAATGAACCCTAAAAACACCATTTCTCAGATTAAAAGACTCATAGGTCGACCGTTTTCTGATCCTGAATTGCAAAAAGATATTAAATCGGTGCCGTTTACAGTAACTGAGGGACCTGATGGGTTTCCCTTGATCCATGCAAGGTACCTTGGGGAAACCAGGACTTTCACACCAACACAAGTCTTGGGCATGTTGCTTTCAAATTTAAAGGGCATAGCAGAAAAGAATTTGAATGCTGCTGTCGTGGATTGCTGCATCGGGATCCCAGTTTACTTCACTGATCTTCAGAGAAGAGCTATCCTAGATGCAGCTACCATTGCAGGGTTACATCCTCTCCGTTTGATCCATGAAACAACAGCTACTGCGTTGGCCTATGGTATCTACAAGACAGATTTACCTGAAAATGACCCAATAAATGTAGCTTTCGTAGATGTCGGACATTCGAGTTTACAAGTGTGCATTGCCGCCTTCAAAAAAGGACAACTCAAGATCTTGTCTCATTCATTTGACCGTTCATTGGGTGGTCGTGATTTTGATGAGGTCCTTTTCCAGCATTTTGCCGCTAAGTTCAAGGACGAGTACAATATTGACGTGTATCAAAATGCAAGGGCTTGCCTCAGGCTCAGGACAGCTTGTGAGAAACTGAAAAAGGTTCTGAGTGCCAATCCTGAGGCCCCATTGAACATTGAGTGTCTAATGGAGGAGAAGGATGTGAGAGGATTCATCAAGAGGGATGAATTTGAACAAATTAGTATACCAATTTTGGAGCGAGTGAAGAAGCCTTTGGAAAAGTCTCTTTCAGAAGCTGATCTCACCAATGAAGAAATTCATACTGTCGAGGTGGTTGGCTCAGGTTCAAGGGTCCCTGCAATCATAAGAATTTTAACTGAATTTTTTGGTAAGGAACCCCGACGCACAATGAATGCCAGTGAGTGTGTGGCAAAGGGCTGTGCTTTGGAGTGTGCAATTCGTAGCCCGACGTTCAGAGTTAAAGACTTTCAGGTAAATCGATTCAGTCAATTATTCAAGCTTGTGGGCATGTTATTACGTTCTGCTCTATAGTGCTCATAAGTCGGTCTAATTTTGGCAAATGCTAATTACTTCATTTTATCTGCTTTGTCGATTGGCTGTCCCTTTCCTGCTTTTCTTGATTTTTTGAACTATGGAATGTTTATGTGAGTTTTGGCGTGCAGGTTAACGAAAGTTTTCCATTCCCCATTTCGATATCTTGGAAAGGTTTTGCTGCTGAGGGCCAGGATGGAGAAGCCGAGGGACAGCAAAGCATCATCGTGATACCCAAAGGAACTCCTTTACCTTCTTTGAAGGAGGTAACAATTAAGAGGTCGAGCACATTGGCTGTTGATTTGAATTATGCTGATGTTTGTGAGTTGCAAGCTCCAGCCCAAATCAGTACATATACGGTAAGTGTTGTTGTGCATAATGATAGTTGTTACACTTGATCCTGTTTCCATCATGTACTACTTGAAGAATATAGTGGTACTACGATTCTATTTTCCATATCTCATCAGCTTCTGATCATAGTCTTTCTGTCGATTGAATAGGTTGGTCCGTTTGAATCTGCTAATGGTGATCTCGCCAAGCTTAAAGTAAGAGTAAGATTAAATCTGCATGGGATTGTGTCTGTCGAGTCAGCTACGGTGAGTCTATTGGTGATTGATCAATTATTTTAGTTTTGGACCCTTCTTCCCTCCTTTCCCTTTCCTCCTGGAGAAGTAATGAATTAATATTATTTTCTATTAACCCAGCTCTTGGAAGAAGAAGAAATCGATGTTCCTGTTGTGAAAGAACCGGCTAAGATGGACCCTGACGCTCCCAACGGGGTAATCTTTCCTGAAACTGATGCGACTATGCAAGATGCCAATGGCAAAGCTCCTACGACGGAAAATGGTGTGTCTGACTTTGTGCAGACCTCTGCGGTTGAGGCTGAAGCAAAATCGGTGCAAATGGATACAGTCAAGGTATGCCCCTGTGTTTCTTTCTATTTAGATTGACGGGTTCTAGGACTTTGTCCTATGGTGCTACCTCTTGGTCCTCTTTTGTATGAAGTGCTTTGAGTCTCATGACGATGGTTGTTTTTAGAATGTACGAGATTTTAAATTATGATTTTCTTTGGGCCTCCTCTACTGTGGTCGATGCACTTCAGGGTGGTATACTACTGGCAGCACTGAATTTGTTGTACAGATAATTTCTAGGACCAATCTGATATTGTGATGTACAGGGTGATGCTTCAAAGAAGAAGGTGAAGAGGACTACAATTCTCGTGTCAGAGTTAGTTTATGGTGGACCATCGAAAGCCGAGGTAGAGAAAGCAACTGAGAAGGAATTTGAGATGGCCTTACAAGATCGTGTCATGGAAGAAACCAAGGATCGCAAAAATGCTTTGGAAGCTTATGTATACGACATGAGAAACAAGGCATGCTGTACACTTTTGTTTGAAGTCTTATTTGACTTTGTTGTCTATATAATTTGATTCTTTCTATTATTATATATCTGATTTATTATTCTATTGTCTGTGTTGTCATGATGTCCAGCTCAATGACAAATACTTCGAGTTTGTCAGCCCTTCAGAGAAAGATGAGTTTATTGCTACACTCCAGGAGGTAGAAGACTGGCTGTATGAGGATGGAGAAGACGAGACCAAGAGTGTTTATACTGCAAAGCTCAATGATCTGAAAAAGGTGAAGACTTCGTGATTCATATACTAGAGTTTCCCTTGCCCCCCCGTCTTTGATGTTTGGGGGTACGGAGTTGTAAGGTTTTCGTTACAAGGAATGGTTTTTTATACCCCTCTAATTTTGAATTTCAGAAAGGCGACCCAATTGAAGAGCGATACAAGGAGCATATGGAGCGGAGTGGTGTCGTCCAACAATTTAACTATCATGTAAATAGTTTCAGGCAAGCGGCAATTTCAGCAGACCCAAACTATGACCATATTGAGCTTCCAGAAAAACAGAAGGTAGTGTTGGCCATAGAATTTGCGAAAATGCTAAACTACTAGAGTAATTGGTCATTTGACACGGGATTCTATGCTGTGCTGTTTGTAGGTCGTAAATGCTTGCACTGAAGCAGAGGCTTGGATAAGAGAGAAGCAGCAGCAGCAAGATGCACTGCCCAAGTATGCGACTCCCGTTTTGAGAACAGCTGATGTGATGAACGCGGCAGACGAGATTAACAGGTATTGTAATATAATTTGAAACTTTTACTCTCTTTGATTTGCGAAATTCAAGTGCTCTCTTGATCTCTTTGATGTGTAAATGTGCTGTCGATAGCCGTCATGTGGTTTGTTGCACACCCTTGTGTCCACCTATGGACCAAAGAATTTACAGATGAGAAATGTGTGGGAGAAGCTTTGGGCACATAGGGATTTGTTTTGTGAGGCATTTCTTGGAAACAATCGTAATGTAGTGGATCAATTTGGACAATAAAGAGAAGATGTAGAGATCATATAATTAGCAAGGTGTATTATATACCTGGATTTGTTGTATGTTGGGTTTCCGCGAGTGCACGAACTGAAAATTTGTGATTTGAATTTTTTCATCCCAGGTTGTGTAGACCGATAATGACGAAACCTAAACCAAAACCTAAACTGGCCCCAGCTAAGCCTGCAACACCGGAGCCACAACCACCTCAGAACAGTGATGTTCAATCTCCTGCCGGTGACAACGATGCAAACCCTAGTGCTAGTGATGGCCATGAAGAAGCAAATCCTGAGCCAATGGACGCTGAAAGTGAGAAGACTGAGTCTGCTCCAACAGCGGCCTAAGCTGGACGCTGAAAGTGAGAAGACTGCGTATTGATTTTTGACTTTAACAACATAACTGTTAATGTTATTATTTGACTATGCTTAATGCAAATTTATTATATGTGATGTTATAATCATATTTCCCAATTACAGTATGTTGCCATCTCAACATATCCGAACAGGTTACATTAGGTTAAGATTTAAACATTGCTGGAATAGAATGGAAATATAATTGGGCACAATAATATAATACTGGGAAGTATAATGTTTCATGTATTATACAGGACACAACTCGTATCTTCATCTTCTAGCTGACAACCGGATAATACATTTAAGTTATTCAACCTATAGCTCGGAGAGGCTCTTGTGGATGATCAACTGATCAAAGTAAGGGAGCACAAACTCGAAGGCCCTTTTAAGAGTCATCTACAAGTGGTTGTTAACGCAACCAAAAGAATGGGTGGTATACTTGTAACAGAAATCATTCACTTCGACAATATGTCCCAAGGAAATTATAGTACTTTCCTTTTCTTCAGATAGGAATACATCAAGAAGAATCCCACCAAAATACCAACCATGATTCCCGCTGTAGTGAACCAAAAGGCCAACTGCAAGGTGAATCAAGAGTTACAAAGTAATATTTACTCAGAATAACAACAGTAATACTAACAGGTTTCAAGGAATTATGCAAATAGTTTATGAACAGCTTATCCTTGAGTCAGCAGCGTAGAGAGGTTGGCTTTAATAGTTTATAATGAAACTATGAGACCGAAGATTAAACAGAGGGTTAAATCAGTGGGGCGAACGAGTAATAGTATTAGAATTTGAGAGGGGAAGATTTATGAAGACACTTGTATTATTGAATTATTGAATTATTGAATTATGCGGTTGTGCCTCTAAACATTTACATTAGTAATATTATTGAACTAACTAAAAACTTTGAAGTTACATCATCTAGAAGCGGATCCATATCGTATTTGTGTCTTATTTTACAAGCTTTTTCTTTCAAGATACCATCTACGTTTCTTGTAATATTTCATTTACTTAATATATTTTACGAAGTTGGCTTTATGTATAAAGCAGATGCGTCGACAGGGAGAGACTGAACAGAAAATGTGCACGGAATGGGACAAAAAATTCTACTCTCTTATTTCCTAGGATTCTAACCATTCACATCGATTGTATGTACTTATATAATTCATCTATAATCCCAATGTTTAAAACTATCGTCAGTTGAAGATATGAATTTCTTCAGTTCCATGTTAAAAAACACTGGTTATCACAGAAAAACATTTTGATTTGAAATTCGACCATGCTATAGATTGAGACTTACCGAATGTTCTTCAAGATACGATCTCAGATTCATGCCGAAAATGCCTGCAGCCCAATAAGGAACAACGCCATTATTTCATAATGGTATTACGAATACAGGATCACAGTATAAACTGAGAACAAAGGAAGTGGATTATTAGTCTCACCTGCAACCAGAGCTCCAATTGCTACACAGAATGTGCCAACCTGAAGAAGCAACTCCACTTTGCTAACTTCGAGTCTTCGAGAACTGGCACAATTTACACAACAGGACATTTTCATCAGCACATGCCCATTAATGAGGCTCTTGCGGACACAGAAGATTTTATTTTTGGGGAGTGATGACGATTATACATAATTCTATAAAAACTATCGTTTTTAATCGTTTGTTTCTTGAATTTTTGCCTGTCGCACATGATGTGGTAATAGTACAATTATATTTGTACATTAAAACCTCCTCCTTGGCAGACTTTGCCCTTTACTCATTTAAAAAACCTAGAAGCACTTTAAGCACAGATAGTTGGCAAATCACAATTTTTTTTAAGTTCCTGTGTCTGAGGCCCTATGTCCTATGCGTGCATCTGCCAGTGGCGAAGAGGTGTAGAATCACAAAAGTATGCATTGCTCTCTTTGATAGCAGGTGAAGATGCTTCCATTTACGGTAAAACTGACATAATTATGATTCAAATTGCAGGACGAGTCAAATTGTTTCTGATATCTACTTGATACCATGTCAGTTGTGTATGAATTGCTCTCTATGTCCTATGTATGCATTGCTCTCTTTGATACCATGTCATTTGTGTAATGTGGGATTTAATATCAGAAGAGTATTATGAATCTGCAATCAGCAAAGCATTTCATAATTTAAGTCAATGCATCTAGAATAGTCATGCTGCATAAGGCCAGAAGGCATAAGCTAATACAAACTTTTTAATGCAGTATTTACTTTGGAAAAGTAATAGTTCAACATCCGAAACTGGAAACTAGGAAATTTGTCAGTGGGAGTTATGTATTGCAGTTTACTTCTCTAGAACTTGTAGTACATTGATTAAAAGTTGCAGAAGGCTGCGCTGTCTTAAATTGATTAAAAATGCAGATCACTGCACTGACCTTAAGTTTACGGCGAGTGAGTCTTCCATCTCCTTTGCAGAATCTAAAAGCCTTTCAGCTTGACCATGTAGAGATTCACATCTGAAAGTAAAAGTGGGAGATAGCATCACAACATGCATGATAACCTCTTTCACTATAAAAGAAGAGGTGCAAGTTTCTCTGGAACTGTCTTAGAAGAGAAAGGTCATATAAAAGCAGCTGCAGGATTATAAAAAAGCGGTTCATAAGAGATTCTAAAACTCCTGGAGCTTCTACTCAATTGGTACCAAGCCTTTACAATAATGGACATCATATGCTCAGCAAAAAGCTAATAAATATGTGGGATCATAGTTATGTTATACTAGCCATTCCATACCATTCCAACCACTTCTAACTCGTGTAGGTCAACATAGATTGAACTTATGTAGAGTATGACATGCTTCAGAAACAAGAAGTTACCTTTGAAGATAATTTTCCAGAAGCATTTCAATTTCTTCTTCCTCCTCTGCATCAGATGAAGTGTATCCAGAGTAAGTGTCAAGGCAATCATGTTCTGAGAGCATAAACTTTAACCGTATGGGACTCACCTTCTGCAATTTCTTTATCCAAAGGAACAGGGCATTCCATGGAATGATTTGTTCGGTTAAGTGTGCAGTTCCGTCCCATGATACATATCCGCCGTATTTCTTCTGTGTCTTCCAAGAGATCAAATAGCATCTGCCTAAGAGCTCCTGCCCGTGATCCCAATTCAACCTTGGTAAATTGCAAAAAAGAACATAATACATATTGGTTACAAAAATCCATTAAAGCCAGGGTCCAAAATTTGTGTGCATATAAAAATGATAATCATACCAGTGTTTGTTTGCTAGTTCTTAGTTGTTCTAAAATGTCTCCTGTTAGCCGGTTTGGCAGGACTTCAAGTAGTGATTGGACCTAAAATGTATTAAAAAGATATCTCACATTAGCCCGTTGTTTCAATGTTTGTTTCTTGGGTTTGAACTATGAAGTGTCTCAGCAATTCAGTCTCAACACATTTTCTATCAGAAATACTACTACAAAAAGTCAGTTTACATCCGTCATCTTGCAAGGTGCAGTACAGGTCTACAACATTGTCCATAGTAATATTAACAAAATTATACTCACTGCGTTTTCATACTCACACGAGGTTCTAAATCCATCATCCTTTTCTCCAAACGTTGTATTCTTGAAACCAAGGCGGCTTCAACAACCTATAAATATTAAACATGAGGTCTTCAGTGCATAAAATAGAAAAACAGTGGTACTACGCCTGAACTATGTCCAAGATAGAGCCCATTGCTCATCTCCATGTTTCACAGGACACATGTCTCTGATATGATGTCTTACCTCAAGCACAAATGGCATTGACATCCCTCCATTCGTATTTTCAGGACTCAAACGAGGTAGCAGCGAATCAATGAAAGCTTTTCCTCCTCTCCTAAAGATAGTTAACAACCAAGACATCACTAGAGTGATTCATGTTACAAGGGATGGACTCTATCCTTGCCCCGTTATTAATCTAATACAAACAGAATTCTGCAGAGGAATTCTTACCGGTTGTAATTGAAGATGAGAACACGTTCCTGCATTACTATTGCCCGCAAGGAGCCCAAGTTCAACAAAATAGCATGCTCTCGGATCTGTGATATAAAGAAGGCAGAGAGACACAGTGTTATGACCTCAAACCAAACAAGCCATAAAATTAATGGCTAAATGGCGCAAGATATAACTATGCAACTTAAAATTTACGCCCTTATGGCATTGATATGATCGCAAAAGCTAGTCCCACACAAGATTGCACGTCATACCAGTATTGAAGGCATTGAGTTTGTCAACCACAAGGATGGATCAACACTGCGTATATCTCGAGGGCGAAGACCTAACATACAAAAATATCAACATAATTATTTCCAAAATCTGTGGCAAACAAAATCTAAGCTACTACTTTGTATGTAACATGTTCAGAAATCAAAGATCGAATACTGTCAATTGTCACAGAAGTAAAGCACAAATAGAAGTGTGATGTCTGAATGCAACAATAGAACAGTTCAGGAGGCAGAAACGGAGCACAATTACGGTTTATCTTTTCTCCGATTATTGGCAGAAGCAAGGCACATGCGCAATGCAATAGTTACTACGGAGTAGTTTACTAGAAAGCTAAAGAAAAGATGAATAATCTCACCACTGGATTTCAGTAAATGCCTTCTATTGATGCTTTTATTTGAAATCTTACCATCCAATGTCACTTCCACCACCTATTTCACCCGATCAAACATACGACAAACCACGTTTAATGCAGATCAACAGAGAACCTAACCAAAACACTACTCATACATTTGTTCACCATTGATTCAATCCTTCAATGGTGGCATATTAGTTTAGAATGCTAGAATCAATAACATCATGTCAATCTAAAATCTCTCCTCGAAGATTCATGAAGACGAAATTAAACTCCTGTCATCGATGATAATTTGTACGAGTTAATCATACTCAAACTTCTAAGGAAACACGAAAAATATTGTTAAATTGGCATACAACAAAATCTTGAATATTCATAGTTGCATAAAACAAATTTATATAAACTGAAAATCGAGTGATGCAGCTGAAGAGGTTATTCTACACGCTATACAGACTATAGTATACTGAATGCAAACAAATTTTTGCTAAAAGATTGCAGTACGCTATAACGAGCACAAACTCGTTAACAAATGTTCCACTAAATCTACCGCTTATTAATAGCTAATCTTCAATTAATACATTTCACATATCCAAAACTAGTATACTTAATTCTTTCGATCAAGTAACTCTTAAATGAGACGGTTTCACGACAAACTTACAAAAGAAAGAACAACCTGATGAACAGGCTCAGGGATTGCTAATGTTTCTATCTAACATTAACATAATACGGAGTAATACTCAGAGCTGTGAAACAAATGTATATGTATCCGGAACTACGTACAACAAATTCATACAAATGTTCGCAAAAAGATACTCCCTCGACCCTCGGTTCCAATCATTTGTTTACCTTTGATTAAAATCCGTCTCACAAAGAATAGAAGATGCAAATAATTGATTGGGACGGAGGAAGTAGACAATACATTAAACAAGCACAAACTCATAAACAAATCATCGAACGTATTGACGACTTTCAATTATTACATAACACTAATCAAAACGCTAAACTCTTGAGATTGAGATCGTGTAAGTAGTAATTCTCATATGAGACGGTTTCACAACAAACGTGCGAGAGAAATTAGTAGTCGAGAATAAAAAACCTGATAAACAGGCTCAGGAATTCCAAGGGAAAGCAAATCAGGAGGAGGATTCTGCTTCGGAAGAAGAAGATCATTATTATCAGAAGAATCTTCATCATCAACACTTTTACCGTCACTTCGATTTTCTCTCTCCTCAAAATCAGTAAGCGCTGAGGAATTCACCAGACAGCTACACTTCGTTCTAGAAGCTTCTACCGCCGCGATCGCTACCGGAATGAAGGCGGCGAAGATGCGGTGGTTGTTACGGTGGAGAAAGAAATTCGGTGACCGGAAACATGACGGACGTAAAACGATATCGTGTAAGAGGAGGTTTGACGACGGAGTTTGCGGCGGAGTTTTCGCCGGAAACATTGATGTGTGTCGGAATGACGATGGAATAAGGAGTTTTTGTTGTTGTTGTGGATAACGGATAATAATACGGTTAATTTTGGAGTAATATTTTAAGTTATTTTGAATAAAATTTGGCGGGGACCCACTCTACATTTGGGTTTTGTGGTGTGGCCGTGTGGGTTGTGTGTCGTTACTACTGGTGTGAAAGTTGCGATGGTGTTGCGTATTGTTGAGGTTTTGAGTAGTGGTTGTTGGTTGATTGTTTTTGTAACTAACCAAATTCACGGGTTCCAATTTGGCGGCTTTTGGGTAGATCATGACCATCATGTTAGACAAAGCCCAGTCCGAAAAAAGTACTCCAGATGTAAAGGTGGCTAAAGATTTTGAGTCGGACCCTAACACGACCAGATGATTCAATGGCTCAAGGCTTGGTCAATTTAGGATAAACCTTTACTTGGCATGTCGGCACCAAGCCAGTAAATAGATTATACCACCTGTGGTATAGTTTTATTATACCACTAAGGGTACTCTAGTCCTATTACCCTAATTTGTATAACCTAAAACCAAAAAACGATCAACTGCAGATTCAACTCAGTTAAAAATTTCCTCTCTCTTTTAACTATCCATATTTTTCTTTCCATGCAGTTACTCAATCATCAATTCGTTCATTTTTATTTTTTTTCATCTGTTTTAATTTACCATCCTCTTTAATAAGATTATTGGTATTATAACTCAAGATCTTTGGGCTGAAACTCGACTTCTTAGGTATTATATCTCGGGATCTTTGGGTTGAAACTCGACTTTTTAGGTATTATAACTCGGTATCTTTGGGCCGAAGCTCGACTTCTTAGGTATAATAACCCGGGATCTTTTGGCTGAAGCTCGACTTCTTAGATAACTCGAAATCTATGGGCTGAAGCTCGGCTTCTTAGGTATTATAACTTAATATATTTGGGTTGAAGCTTGAACTCGAGTTCTTTGGGCTGAAGTTCAAGCTCGACTTCTTCGGTATAAATTAAAATACATATCAATATACAAATTGATGTAGAAATTGACCTCAAAATATTGTTAGATGTATTTTTCCGTCTTGTTGGTAAGTCGATTGGTTTTGTTTTTCCATTATAGGTTGAAGAGGTTGATTTTTGGGAGAGAAATACAGTAACGTTGATTGATGAGGTTTAGGTTTTTTTTTAAAAAAAATATTAGGATGAATTGTTAATTGGGTCAGTTGTATAATATTACTATACAACTGGTGGTAGGATGTAATTTGCGGCACCCACCAGTCGACCATCCCTTCCTCTTGCCCCCTCCCAGCGCGACCAACAAAAAAACCAACTGAACAAACATTT
>JAOWBH010000001.1:298695-312153 GCA_028566215.1 Silene coronaria
ATTTTTGAATGAACGAAGATGAAAATTGCGTCAAGAATTGCATCAAAGAACCGCTACTTCATTATAGAAAGAAGAGAAGTTTTAGTGATTGATAAATTAAGAGAAAATAAGGTAAAACCGATTGAGAGAGATGATCACTTGACCTAAACCTTTTAATATTATTCCCAACGGACTAATCATTTGTTTACTTTTTATATTCTTTGTAAAGGAATATGTTAATCAAAGGTAAACAAATGATCAGGACAAACAAAATAATAAATATTTTTATTTCGGTTGGTCTCCCTTAAGACGGGCCATTTCGGTCTTTTTCAAAAAGACGGATTTTAAGACCATTTTACAGCCAAATGTGACCACATTTAAAAAACAAGTTACTGTAAAACTAATTGGACCATTGTGGTTACATTTGACCATAAAACAGTCACAAAATACCATCTTTTCGGAAAGGAGGAATATTGTGTTCTGAAGTGTATTATATCTTGGTGCTTAGTGTTAATATTGTTAATCACTGTTTTGCCAGCTTAAAAGATCAATGAAGCATTTAAGTTTTAACAGAAAAGGGGGGAATTGAACTCTGTTCTTATATGAGAGAACAGATAGGCAACAGCCAACAGTACATTTGTACAATGCAGAAACTTATGAGGTCAGTTTTTGGTGGGTGTTCAACTAGGAGCATGCAGAGAGTACAGTCTCAATCCCACATTATCTAAGATAATGACACTGTAAATTTGCTGCACTGGTTTTACAAGTGCAGCTGTTGAGAATCATAAATAGAATTATGGATATGGAACCCACTTAACAACCAGAAATTCCAAGTAGAATTTCACACTGCAGTTGAATTTATCCGATGAAATATATATCAACCCGATAAACATTCAATTTTAGGCGATTTATAAGTATAAATCTAGCTTTTCTTCTCGGAATTCCTTATGTTTGTAAAGTTCAAAACTGAAGTGTCAGAAAGTAGGGCACAGGTTTAAGGTCTAAAAGAAGAATCTGACACAGCTCACCAGTTCAAATATGGTCTTCATTTGTGAACAATTGGAATTTCGAGTGTTATGCTAAAAAAAAAAGTGACAGAAAACAAAAAAAAAAAATAGGCCTAAACTAAATGGCACTACCCCAGTAGAAGACAGTGGCATGAATTAGACATAAACATAATTACGGCAATTACCTGAGATTTGAATTTACACAATCAGACCGTGACTAGCGTGAACTTTGCTGGGCCTAATATTTTAACGATCAAATAAACCTGACTTGAAGGCTGAAGCCACTTAACCAGTAACTATATTACCCAGGTCGAGATAGACATATGTGGACAAATTTCATTTAGTCTATGCTGAAAATTTTGTAACCACTGAAGCTAGCTTTTGATATTTTATTACACCACAACTATACATGTTTAATTGTTTATCAAAAGAAAAGGAATACTGCAGAGTGGTATATTTCATATAGTTTATGCAGAAAATATGATAAATAAGCCTTATTTTAGTAGCCCTAAAAAAATGATGGTGACTATACATTTGTACTGGACTCATTTAAGTTTGGAGTACCCGAATCCTTAACTGCAAAACTTAATTATATCAACTTACTTTGTTCTATTATTCCTGAAGAACTGATGCAGCAATCTGTGAATTTCACCATAGTTGTTAGCTGTAGAGACAAGACGATCTCTTATCCACAGAGGTAGCTTGTTGGATGGGTGTGAACTGCTTTGCCTCAAAGGATCAGAAGCATACCGTGAATCAACCAATAAAATTGCAGCATAATCATTTATATGACGGATAGCTCGACCTGCAAGAGTGATCAAAATACATAAGAAATCTTTATTGCATTTGTTACGAGAATAAACATGGCTTAAATTTCAAATTAATCATTTGGGTTATTGATAAGGTTATTCTCCTGTAGATGGTCTAAGATCGGATTAATCAGTCAGATTCGAGTCTGATCAGGCAAGTTCGTCTTTTGGATCATTTAGGGTTTTCCTACTCAGGACTAATTTGGCTGTAGATCAAGTTACTCGGGTCAAGTCAGGTTGTTAGGTCTATACGTGTTGAGAAAATAGTTAGCAAAAGAATCGTTCAAAAAAAAAAACATAAGCTACTCTGTGATTCATAGTGCTAGTATAATAGCTGCTCTACCGGTAAGACAGTAAGACTCACCAATTGACTGATTCACAGCTTTCATGCAGAGATTTTCATAGTACTCTTTCCCTCTGCGCTTGCAACGTCGCAGAATGTCAAATCCAGCTTGAACATCATTACCATTAGAAGACGTCTGCAAGTTTTTGCACGTGTTTGTGTCAACAAGCCCTTCCATATGCTTTATTCTCTCAATTAACTCAATATCTGATGGGCTTGGGTAAGGAAGCCCCACCATGACTATACACCTACCCATCCCATCACTGAAGTTGATGCCTTCTGATATCTTACCACCAACTACAGCCAACAATACTGCGCCATTTTGAGAGGTTTGGTGTTCCCCGACATTTCTATTGGATAGTTTATGAATTGTTTCCCTGTACTCTTTTAGAACTGCCTCAATATCTGAACTACTTCGAGGTTCTCTGAACAAACGCTTCTTTCTTGTAATTCTCTGAAGAATACCAGATGTTTTCCATGCCTCATATACCTTGGCCTCGTAATCAAATGAAGAGAAGAATACAACTACTCCGCCAGGAACTATAGTTACCACATTGCTAAGCAGAAGGCCTAGCTCTTCAATCTGCACGAACATGCAAAAAGTGGTCAGTACCTCTGACAATTTCCATGGCAAATGAATTCAAGTTAGAAGTCTCAATGACGAGGGTTAAATGTACATTTGCAAACCCATGTGTTAAAAATAAAGAGAGGCTATTTCAGGATGTCCCAGTAATGAAATTATCATAAAATGCATCTCCACTATCTGCTACTTCATGAAAAATAAACGTATAGAACTCAGAGAACCATTTGCCTTTATTCAACCATATTCCAAAGCCGGAAGTGGTGATGAAAAAAATATTTTCCATTATTGAAGTGAATATCTTTCAGTAATGTCTCAAATTGCATGGTGAAAGAGCCAAATGACATACCGTCTTTGACAAACTTCTGGAAGTATAGCTGAAATCAAATGACAGGCCAGATGGCCCACGTGAGACAGCAATGGGCAGAATACTTTCTGGAGGAACAATATGGCCACATGAAAAGAAATGTAGATGATCTAGGGTTAACCAAGGGAAGAGCCGCTCCCTTGTCTCCTCTATAGGCTGCAGAGTTCCTCCAACCATGACAACTGCATGAGCTTGGTTTACAATCTACAAAGAGCCAATTAATTCTTAGTGAGTCAAGCTGAAGATTCTCAGCAAGGCTCCTCTTGAAGGAAGGAGATAATTTAGCACATGGAAATGGAACACAATTGAGTCTTGTATGGTCTCACATTCGAGACCAACCAAAGCTTTATGTATTCCTCATTTATTATAAGGTTAATGGGTTGGTCTCGCATGTAAGACCGTCATACAAAGCAATCAGAAATCCAAAAACCGAAGCAAACCTCAGAAAAGATTTTTTCACCAGTGAGCATAACATATTTGATGAATGCTTCTTGCTCACCCGTGTCGCTAAACTTCCTCTTTGAAACTATAACCCTTCCATCAACATTTTTGTTTGTCAACGCCAACAACAAATCAAGTAATGCTCGGAAACCAGACAAGGTGCTTCCCCCATCATTACTTACAGAACCATCAGGCTTCTGCTTTTCAAGACAAATCAGCTTATCTCCATATCCACTGACCTAAAATTATAATAAGTCAGCTAGAAACATCTTTTACAAGTTCAATTGTATACTGGAAAGAGAATGCTACAGCAACCCTTGAATACCTTGTGTATGATATTGCTCTCCTTCACGTAATTTATCAACTTCACAAAGTTGATATTGTCAATATTCAGAGTAAATAAAAACTCGTTTATCTCCACCGATGATTCACTTGAACCTTCCTGTGTAGCTTTTTCAGTTGCTTCACTAATTGCATTATCATGGAGTGTAGCCTGGATAAACGCTCGAGTGAGAACCATTAGAGTCTGTATGTATCTCCTATTCCCAGCCCCCAAGCGACTATGAAATTTTTCGAGGTACTTTTCCAAGTGTTGATGCACATTTTCCAACTGAGGAAGCAGAAGTCAGCAAAACATAGTACACCTTCAGAATTTTTGTATCAACATTTGAGCACTAGAGCTCCTAAAAAGAATATCTATTAAAGATCAGAGCAAATGCGTTTTCTGACTCTATATCCAATTATTATTCGACATATGAAGGTATAGTAATGTGCCTTTAACATCAGGGTTATAACTATAAATAGCCAAAATAAATACAGCTATAAGAAGTTAAAAACTATCAAGAAAAGGAACTCACTTGTGACCCGGTAATTTTTGCGTCATACATGCCAATCAGGGAATCAGCTAAATTGTGAGCTTCATCTATTATGATGACATTATTTTTCAAACTGAGGCCAAGGGATTCACGGGATGATTTTGACAGTAGAGATTGATACGGAAGCACGACAAGATCTGCAGCTGGAACCATTCTTCTTGATCCATAATATGGACAGGTTCCCAAACTGCTGCCAAGACTAACAAGTTCTTCAATGTCTAAAACCTCTTGTTGTGTGACCTCGTTTATGAACTCTTTCTGTAACTTCTGTTTCCGAAGCATTGGGCAGCCAGCTGAAGCCTTTGTCCGATGCATCCTTCTTCCAGGTTCCGGCTTCTGCTTACATCAATACCAAAGTCAACATTCTTAAAGCTAACATCTTTACAACATCGACCACGACCTCCAGGGATCTTACAATTGGCGAGGTAAGGGGGTCAGAACTCTCAGAAGTACGCAGTCTAACCCCTATGTTGACAGCATGTAAAGACTGTTTCCAATTATGAATGACCCATAATGAAAATTACGTCGAGAATTTTGTTGTATCATTGCAACTTCAAAATAAGAGAAAAAAAAACAATTCAGTGAGTACAAGACCAAAGAATTGTGAGTTTCAGCTCCGGGGGAATGGGAAACAAAGCTTAATCTGAAGTTTAATCAAAAAGTTACAAAAATATAGAGTCTAGTCAGTCTACTTCTGAGCTTAATTAGTTGTAGCTTTTAACAATGAAGTACTTGACATTAGCTTAGTCGTATAAATTTCTTGCAGGGCATATCAGTATATCACAGATCCTAGTTTGAGTAAGTTTGTATATGAGATAGGCAAAATATGAGAAAATCACACACCTTGATCTTAGAACTTCCATTTTTCTTGCTCTTTTGCAGATCCAAACACCGTTCATTGATGCTAGTAGGGTTTCCAACCTTCAACACCTCTAATATAATCAAATAGCCACATGTTACACAAGATGGAAACCGACTTAGTCACCATCATGTATATGATGAATCAGAAACTACCTAGCATGCTTCTTCCTATTATTGGTATGTAGTGATTGTAGTCCCCACGACTTCAAAGAGTCTCCAACCGTAGATACTTTGGTATAGTAGCGATCATAGCCTCTACATTTCTTTTGTTAACAGTATAACATCGGCATCTTTATGGACAATTATACACATCAATTAAAGTCTAACCACGCAAATTCATCATTTGATTATGCTAGTTATCTCAACAAAATTCATAATAAAGGCTTCAACAATTGTATAAAAATTCAATAACAACGAAAGGTATGATGATGCGAAAGGTATAAACTTTAAAGAGTATACCTTCATTAATGCAAAAATTCTTCCTAGACCCTAAATTCACAACCTTCAACTCAGAACCAAACACCGTCTTCCTCAGCTCCTTTATAAACTGTGAAAGCTGCGAATGTGTCCGACTACAAAAATAAATCTTCATACCCGCTTCCTCCTCTCCACCATCTTCATCCTCCTCATCACTCGACGAACTAATCGAACCCCCACCACTTTTCCTCTTACAAACCCCGCTCTCATCCTCATCACTCTCATATTCCTCCACCAAAAACTCATCATCCTCTATCTCCACCAACCCATCACCCCCTTTTCCACTCCCCACCTTCTCAACCCTCAAATCCCCACCCCGACACCCGGTCTTACTCGCGAACAAATCATGCACACCACCTGTTCGACGTTTTGCCTCACCGAACTTTTTCACCAAAACTCCACCTTTCTTCTTCCCTTGATCTGGGTTTTCCTTACTAACCACAAATTCCCGCATCCAATCCGGCTCATCATCGGAACCACCCTGCTCCAAAGCGGGTTTCTCCTGATTCTTTCGGTCGACTAGCCACTGCAATGCACTGCAGATGATGCTAAGGGTTTTGCCAGTACCAGTAGGACTTTCAAGCATGGAAATACCACCTTGATTAAGGAATTTATAAAGGGAATTCATGAAATCCTGTTGAATTGTATAGGGTTTGTAAGGAAATGCTGGGAATTTTTGCTTCCATTGTTCTTCCTCTTGTGTTTCTTCTCTACCCATTTTTTTGGTTAATTTTGTTTGTTTATTGTGGTATGCAAATCTGGTGTTTTTAGAATATGTTGGTGAGTGAAAATGGTGTTTGTGTGAATATGTGATTCGCCATTTTTGTATGTTCCCGCGAAGTTAAACTGTGATTGCGCGGGAAATATATAAAATGAGGGTTATGGGTTGAAGCGGGCTGTAGCCTGTAGGTGATGTTTGAATCATTGTAACATTTGTAAGGACAAGAGTTAAGACTAGCCACATGGGTGAGCACATATGGAAAAATGAGGTAAGACCATCTGCATCAGCAGAACTTAGATTATCCGTATCAATAATCACTTATTTTTCATCACTTTACTCTTTTTTATCATTTCTCTATCTTAATCACCTATCTACCTCAACTTTTCTCCCATCACCAAATTTTACTCATTTTTCCCCCACATCAATTAACCATCAAATTTTTCTCTTTCTTACTTTATCCTACCCCACGCATTCTTTATTTAACAAAAAAATTAAGATTAATTATAATTAGTTAAGTAATCGTAATTAATAATTGTAATTGGTTAAATAATTGTGTAAGTTAGTTAATAATCATAGTTAATTAAATAATCGTAATTTAAAAAAAAAATTATTTAAAAAAATTAAAAACAATACAAATTCTAACTTAATAATACATAATAGCAATAATATAACATATTAAGTAACTATGAGTACAACTTATTGATTGAAATACATTAATTTGTAGCTCCAAATCGTTGCCAAATATGCTCAACTAGATTTTTATTAATAACATGTGCATGTTTCTAGAACGCAAATTATCGCGATTTTCTATATATCAATCAATTTCAAGTTGATATCCCACTTTGTACTGTGCTTCTTGAACTTGTGACTGCAGATTCTCATACTCTGAATAATCTGCATAATTTGCATACGTATCATGTTCATCTTCCACTATCATGTTATGTAGTGTAATACATGTCGTTATTACCTTATACAGCATGAACTCTTTCCATGTTAAAGTTGGTTTTCGAATAACTGTGAATCGCGCCTGAAGTACTCCAAAAGCACGCTTCACATCCTTCCTTGCCGCCTCTTGTTTTTCAGCAGACAACTTATCCTTAGATGTTTGTGGAAGAGGGATTGATGGTACAAAAGTTGACCATTGAGGGTATATATCTTTAGCTAAATAATAACCCGTGTCAAACTGGTAACCATTAACTATATAAATAACCCGATGAGCTCTCCCATTTAATACGTCATTAAAAACAGGTGACCGTTGTAACACGTTTATATCATTGCACGATCCAAGTACACCAAAAAATGAGTGTCATATCCATAAATCATGCGGCGCAACTGCTTCCAATATCATTGTCGCTTCTCCATTTCGTCCTTGAAATTGGCCTCTCCAAGCCTTAGGACAATTTTTCCACTTCCAATGCATGCAGTCGATACTTCCTACCATGCCTGGGAATCCTCTATACGCTCCAACCTGTAGAAGCCTTTGAAGATCCTGAACAGTTGAACGCCTTAGATACTCATCCCCAAATTGGTGAATAACAGCTTCAAGAAATCTAATAACAACCTTCCTTGTTGTTGATTCTCCAAGCCTCAAGTGCTCGTCTACTCTATCTGCAGCCTCTCCATATGCTAACAGACGAAGTGCTGCAAAACATATTGACGAACACTCCAGTAGTTTGCTAAGTATCTAGCCTCAAATACGAATTACTATAATAGTTCTCTTATGAGTTTCGCCTTTTAGCTCTTCCATTTTCGGAGTTAAAGACGAACACTCCAGTAGTTTGCTAAGTAATGACCAATTAACCTTTTTTTCTTTAACCCTTACTATCTCTGCATCTATGGTCAGCCTCCTCGACTCATTATCATTATCACCAGTCATATTAAAATTCAAATTCTTCACGATGTTACTGAACTGACTAACCTCTTCTTCACGATGTTACTGAACTGACTAACCTCTTCGATAACAGTTTTCATCGCTCTCTTACCTTTCTTCTTAGCTACATCTCTACCTGTTGGACGATTATTAGATGCACTTCCATCTTCTGTAGAGCAAGCTGGAGATAACAATCCATCATGGTTGTAGAGAATCTTTGCTATTATTCGTAATATATAAGAGAAAATATAGTCGTGTGAGATCTTGTTTGATTTATCGTCATGAATTATACAAGAATATCAAATTTTTATAATTTTTAATAATGTATAACTAAAGATATTCACATTAAAAAACGTGTTTCGATAAATGTAATAAAACAACTATAATCTTTGGAATGGATGGGAGAGAGTATATATTTATAAATAATGAATATACAAAATGTAGTACTCCCCTATTATATTATATGCCATCGGAAAATGTGAGCAGCAAGCTCATCAACTTGATGCCATGCCATGATTACGTGATGCCACAAGCCTTCTCCTTTCCCCAAAAGTAAAGACATTTAGAGATTAAAACCTGAAACATAAAATCAGGTTAGTACGTGGACTTCTCATAGACTGCAACGATAACACATACATGGCCACATGACGTGCATGCAATATTCGGTCTCTTAATAAAAATTGATTTTTATATTAACAGGTCATTTTGGGTTTGAATCATTTTAAATTGCGGATTAAGATTTACGCGTACTTAATCCTAAAAATCAGGTCGAGTTTACAGGTCGCGACAAATTTTAACAGGTCTACCTACATCTCATCCATATGACCATATCCACTAGCTATTTCCTCTATAAATACAAAGGAAATGAACGAGTTTTAGTAGTAAACACACAAAACAATAAGTTGACCTTCAAAACAAAGTTACTTTTAAGTTTGTGAAAATGGGTGATGCCTTCCAAATCAAGAATTTGAAGCCTAAACAGCACGGGTTCCCTCCGTATTCTCCTTCACAGGTAGCTAACACTTCTATTATTATAAGATCGTCTCACGTAATAACATGTTTCAAATCACTTACTTATGCACTCAACCATCATAAAAATGAATTTCTCACGTAATTATTATTACTTTCGTCTTATTATTTGTTTATCTTTAATTAAAGATAAACAAATGGTTAGTGTTGGATTTGTGCCTTAAATCTGTTACGTTAGTCGTTGCCGCTTCGAACGATTATCACGGGGTCTTAAAGAGTATTACATAAACTGTCTAATCTGATCGTGTTGTTGGTTGTTGCATTGTTGTACAGGATGTGAACGATGAAGATAACGTCTCGACAGCGGTTTAGTGTGCATGTATCGTAATGCATGCTCACTCTTTGTATATAGCTCGTACGGCCTTTAGATTCGTTGTTTGATTTCTTTTAAGTTATGTTATTTGTGTCCGTGTCCGTTCTAATGGGTCGATTGTCTTATTTAAATTATGTTTCTTGTGTCTGGAGTATGTTATTTTCCCTCAAGTTTGATAATGAATAAAATCTAAAGGCCATTGTAATTAGTACTTGTTTTAATGTTGAGAAGGTCTTTTGTTTTCATATTAGATTTTTATTATCTTTTCACTTGTTTTTTCTTTATATAACAAGCCAGATTGAAAAATTGGTTGATAAAATTAGGGTAAAATGGACAAATTAGTAAAAATAGTTTATCGTTGGACAAATTGGTAAATAAAAATGAATAGTAGGACAGATACGCTAAACATTGAAAGATATTATTATTATAGGTATCATAATAATATACTATAAAATATATAGTTAGGAATACTCTTGAAATATCACAAATTTTCATTTGTGATTTATATATCCGTTTCAAGATTGACAAGTTAAATATTATCCACGTGAATAGAAAAAAATAAGTTATTTGTGATTTTCTAGGCTTGTCTTATCTACTCAAGTGAAAAATATTCGACCCGTTACAAGCTTAACTCTAGATATTTGTCACTATGTGTGTTGATTAGTAGTTATCTCAACTCCAGATGTCAAAATATCCATATAGTAATTTTTAATTTATTTAATTACTAATAATGTACAAGTAGTACAACCGTGGTCGACTTCTAAGCGAAATAAGCGAAATACCCGGTGTGTAAAAATGAAAACACGCTGATGAACTCAGTTTCATGTTCTTCGACTTGTGATAGTCGTAGTTCAATGCATAGCACGTTGATGTCAGCTTGCAGAATTAATTTTATCTAACCATATGTACATAGTTTCGCTACGCTAATGTCCTAAACATTTTGTTTAAAACGTGTATATTATATATAAAAATTAAAAGGATAAAATACAACATTAAAATAAGAATATCTAGATACTAACAACACAATTTTTGCCTATATGTCATTTAAATGAATTGCTATAAACTTGTTTATTATACCCAAAGTAGTGACTCTTTGAGCTTATTTACGTAGAACAAGTAAAAATATAATTAATGCACATGAACATGTCACCCAATTTTGTCATAAATTTGCAAAAAATAACAATTAGTACTATTCATCAGCAAGTCTTACTTGTGACGGGTTATTTCCGTCACAAGTTTGTGACCTCTCACGAAAGGGAGAGAGGGAACAAGGTGAGACACCCCTTATGTGCTTCTCACTCACCCCTAAATGGGTATTTTGTGAGAGTAAACGGTATCAGTCAAGAAGCTTGTGACAGATACCTTCCGTCACAAATGAGAATTTGCCCATATTCATAATAACCCTTCCTATTTTCTTTGCCGTCTATTCACAATAATTTCCCTATTTCCATTTTTTATAAATGTTTGTGTAACCTAAATTTAATTGTATGGTGAGGTAGTGTGTTTGTGTGTTTCAAATTTAATTGTATGGTGGGTTAATGTGTTTCCTTATTTTTTGTTCAAAAATGAAAGGGAAAGGTTATTATGAATATGAGAGTATTTTAACACTATTCACAAGCGAACATTCAAAATCAATTTTCTCTCGATACATAAGTGGAAATATATTCATGTGAGATCTTATTTGATTCGTCTTTAAGAGTACATTAAAAATATCTAACTTTTATAATTTTTGAAAAAATGTAACTATAAATATTTACCGCGTAAAACACGCGTTGACAAACGTGAAAAATAAAATATATAAAGTGGAGTTGAATGGAGAGAGTATGCCATAAACGATAAAATGTCATTCAACAATGTTATTGACCTTTTAGTTCCACAATTAATATTCTATACTACTAGTTGTATGGTGTTGTATGTTGTAGAACCCGAGTTCTGTACTAAAAATTTTGAGTTTTGTTTTAAAGAACCTTAGTTATAGTGTAAAATATCTGAATTCACTCACTTAAACATAAATAAAATAAACTTTAAACAACTCATAAAAATTACGCGTAAAGTTCGATTAAATGTATAGTATTATCCAATGCTTATTATACAACCGGTGATATGGTAATATTTGCGTTGGTTCCATGACTATATGAACCATTAAATCCAGCATTTTTCCATTACCAACATTTGAAAAAAAAAAAAAACCATAATAATAATAAAATATATTTGCCTCTATTTGAAATTTGAGACTCTCAGCTCCACCTATTATCCACATTTCCATCGTTAAGGTTTTGCCCTTAGCACAATAATAATTTAACCAGACAGTTGTACAAATTTTTAGCTAATATCCTATAGTGTACATTTATAGTAAGACCGACATATTTTTGTTTATGATGGTCTCACATGTAATAGTCCTCTCATGTTAGAAAAATATTCATTTATTGCTAGTATAAATAAATGAACGTTTTTTTTTTATATATAGGGAACGTCTTACACATTAACCAACGTTCTTCTACTTTTGAACTGATCTAACTCTAACACAATCCGGTTAATCCGTTTATCATGTCCATGTTCCTCCATAAATACAAAGGGAAGAATGGGTTGTAGTTAAGTACCTACCCAAGAGTAAATCAACCTCCAAAACTATGTGATTTTTAGGCGTGTTCATTTTGTCATTATAAATCAACCTCTAAAACTATTGTGACCGTCACAAGTAAGACAGACTGAAATAAACAATAAGACCAATTATTACACACTAAATTATTACACAAATTCTTATTGTGACGGATATACCTGTCACAAGGAAGACTTGTTTGAATTTATTAAGATATGAACAGACTTTTGTACCTCTTTGTGTGTGTTTCTTGTCTCTTTTATTGTTAATCGTGTCATAAAGTGTACTCCTTCCTATTCCCGGTAACCTTCTCTATTCAGGATTGACACAAAATTTAAGGGTTTAATTAAAATAAGCATAAAATATTATTGTGGGGTGACGTGATTGGAGAGAGGGGAGATATTGTGGGTATTGTTGTGGGGTGAGCTGATTAAGATAAGCATAAAGTATTGTTGTGGGTGGGGTGATCAGTTGGGAGTGACTTGGTTAACGGATCAGCAAGTTTATCATCGTTGGCAATGGGAACAACTCGTAAATAACTAGATTGCACCTTTTCTCGAATGAAGTGATAATCAAGGGCTACATGTTTCATTATGGAATGGAAGACAGGATTGGCACTTAAATTTATTGCCCCTAGGTTGTCACAATAGACGGCAGGAGCAGTGGGAAGAGTGATACGAAGTTCACTAAGTAGATTGCCAAGCCAAGTGAGCTCAGCCGTGGCATTGGCGACGGAGCGATACTCAGCAGTGGATGAGCGGGTAACCGTTCATTGCTTTTTGGAGCTCCGGAAGATAGGATTGCGACCAAGGTTGTAACACCCCGCCTACTAAAGAGCCTTACCAAGACCTTCTCTAGCAAGTGGAATGCCACAGCCTCGGTTTCGCGAGGTAGTACATATCAAATAGGCCATTCCAAAACAACAACTTTATTAAGCAATGTTTATTAATGAATTACAATCCATGCCAAAACATAAATAGTGTATAATCAAACTAATACAAAAGCAATGATAAATGAATGTTTCTAAAACTCGCGGAAGCTAAACGACAGCGTGATGACTTCCCCATATGCCCATGCAATGCTATCCAAATCACCTTCCAACAACTGCTCACCATACGCCAACATCGATGGATCACAGCAGATAAACAACCACAAGGGTCAGTACAAATACAACAACATGCCAAAGT
>JAOWBH010000001.1:317349-327751 GCA_028566215.1 Silene coronaria
GTACCAAACATGCGGCCCAATCATCACTGGGTGGTTGGCGGAAGGTGTAGAAACGAGGTATATACAGAGTGACCTTCTTATAATACTCCCAACTATATTTAATCTCATAATAATCCGAACTATTAACACTCCTCCACGGCCACTCCTCCGGCGCCAACTCCCTCCAGGCCTCCATTATTCTGTCCTTTTTTCTCTTCTTCTCTCAATTCCAACCTTATCAATGGGCATCCAACCCTGAAACTAATCGTCCTAACCTACATAACAAACTAAAGATGTAAATCAATCCAGAACAATCAAAACCAAAATGTCATATATAATCCGCAACAACAATGCAACAACAACATCACCCTCTTCGATCACCTCTCCAAACAATCTTCCCATAAAGACTCCACCACACCGTCATCACCAAACCAAGAAGACAACAATAACAATCCTTTAGCCACCTTCTCCGGACACCCAATATTCTCCATATTCCTATTCCCAACATTCTCATCAACTCAATTCCCATCACAAGCACTCTTTTCGCCTCAACCGCCCAACGTGGTGGTGATTATGTGGTATAAAATGCATGATGGTGATAAAAGGAATTAAAGGATGGAGTAATTTAAAGAGGTCATCCATATGATGGATTATTCCTATGAAATATTAGTGGTCACATTATTTTTCACTTGTTATAACAGGTCAAAAAACCAAGCAAGTTTGTTCTGGAAAAAAAGGGCGGATAGAAGGGATTAAATTCGGATTACTTAAAGGATGAAGTAATTTTAGCAGGTCACTCATAGGATGGATTATTCATATGAAATAACCCTTAAAAAAATTAAATATGGTTCATTTGATCCAGTCTAGTCCACTCATATATGCGGTCCGGACCGGACCGGGCCAATGTAATTACGGTCCGGTCCGCGGTCCACCTTCTTTTCTTAGTTTGGTCTTCGGTCTACCTAGTTTGATCATGTCCGGTCCTGGACCGGACGGATGAACACCCCTACCCGTATTTGACCCGGCCTATAGTTGACACGGCCCATATTCTAACCTGACCTGTACAACCCGGCCCGCAACTCAACCCGTTTGACATGTCTACTACTTAGATCTATAATAGACCCAAGTAACCAGATTACCACTGTCCATAAGTATAAAAACGCTAGCGAGCCAGATGTTCACCGCACTAGCATATAGAGAAAGAAAGGGGAAAAGGAGAAAGTGGGGTGTTGGTAGGAGAGATCAAACTCTTCTGCAAATTGCAAGTATTCAAATAACAAGACAAATCTTGTCTTCGATATTTTTTGCATAACCTCCAATCCCCCTCTTTTCTCTCCGAAATTTCCCTTCTTTTTCTACTCTGTCGTTTACAATCTTGTGAGATCTTATTTATTTCTGAAAATTCCCATTTTATTCATATTATAAGATCATAAATTATACGGAGTACTTTTGTGGTGTATACATTTGGTGGGTTGACTACACTTTTTTTTAAAAAGTGAAAATTTAATGATGGGTAAATCTGGGTTGATGAAGATTGTTCTTTTCAATGCTCTGTTTGTTGGTTGTTTTCTTTTATTTGTTTCAGCAAATGATGAAACTCTGAAAGAAATTGCAGCAACTGAGATTGAAATTGAACAAGTTGAAATTAGCTTTCTTAATAAAGTTGTCAATTTCTTATGGCAAGGCAAAAGTGGTTATGTTCATGTTTGGCCGGTGAGTTGACCCTAATTTTTACCTTTTCTATTATTTACCTTTTACTATTATTTAAACAAATGATTGAGACGGAGGGAGACGTTGATTTAATTCATGAATTGTTAAATGGGGTTGACAGGACATGAAATTTGGATGGGAAATAATAGTGGGATCAGTGATTGGATTCTGTGGAGCTGCATTTGGGAGTGTTGGTGGTGTTGGTGGGGGTGGTATTTTTGTTCCTATGCTTACTCTTATTATTGGATTTGATTCCAAATCTTCAACTGCTATATCCAAATGTAAGCCTTTCTTATTCTCTTTTCTCTTTTCTAAATTCTCTACTTTTGGCTTACTTTTATGTTAAAATGGACTCAAAAGTACTTGGATCTGATACTAAATTGGATCATCTTACAAAGCACACATCCTTTTCTGCAACATTTGTTGTTTTACAAAGCACACATCCTTTTCTGCACCATTCCCAAATGTGACCGCTTTTGGACAAAAAGTTATTTTTAGCTGTAACACTAGTTAGTCGTTAAATGGTCACATAAGGCCGTCTGAGACGGAATTGTCCGTCTAAAATGAGAATTAGTGTTGAATGTATGTTGCTATTTCCTTTAACCTAGCCTACTTAGATACTGGCATTTGTCACTGGAACGTTTCTGAGTATCAGACTCGGCTATTTAGCCTTATAATTTATTAAATGTGTGTTGTATAACTCAATTAATAAGTTTGGTGAAGAGTAGGTTGAATTTGAAACTACTTAATGCAACAATAATTTTTGAAAGAAAATTTAGGAACTTAATAGTTTAGTTGTGATATTTTGATTGTTTGTTCAGGTATGATAATGGGAGCTGCAGTTTCGACTGTTTACTATAATCTTAAACAAAGGCATCCAACTCTAGAAATGCCTGTTATTGATTATGATCTCGCACTTCTCTTCCAACCCATGTTGGTGCTCGGAATCAGTATTGGAGTTGCCTTTAATGTGATATTTGCCGACTGGATGATCACAGTCTTGCTGATCATTCTCTTCATATGTATGTACGCAATGATAAAGTTAATAACTATTTACTCATATACTCCTTAGTTTATTAGGTGATTAATTTAAAACTACCAATGCAGTTACATCGACTAAGGCTTTCCTCAGGGGTGTTGATACATGGAAGAAAGAAACAATCATGAAAAAGGTCCTTAATCCTTAACTTCACTGACTTCCATCATTGCATCTTTTAGATCTGAATTTTTTTTTTCCTCTAACGCGATTAGTAAACCTTTTTCAGGAGGCTGCTCAAAGGATAACTGACGGTAGCTTACCCCTGAAGACATTTTGATTATAGTTGAATGATGATGTTAATATTTGTTTTGGTATAAACTGGTTGCCTTATTAAATGTATCAGGCAATGGTCATGGCGGCGACTACAAAGCTCTGCCTGCAGTTCCTGCGAAGAGGGAAAAGGTAATAACATTTCTTGTGGTTTTCTAATCACAACCTCAGTGCACAAAAATGCTAAAACTTGATCAATCTGTGTTTAGGTACCTATTATGGAAAATGTGCATTGGCCACAAGTGGGCGTTCTTTGTTCTGTTTGGCTCGCAATTCTGGGACTTGAGATCGCACAGGTTACATTTTTGAACGTGTCCTAGATTTTGTATGAGTAACTACTCTGTTTTAATAGTGACTAATTTGCTAAGTATTATTTTATTTTTCTAATGTTCGATTGCAGAAGTACACTTCTACTTGTTCTATAGGATATTGGGCGACAAATCTAATGCAGGTATCCTCCATACTACAAAGATCTTACTTGTAGCTTTGGTGTAATTTTACAGGCTCATATTTACAACCTTTTGAACTGTTACTTATTTCTGTAATTTTTGTTGTAAGATCCCGGTGGCAGTTGGAGCATCAGGGTATGAGGCGTATATGCTGTATACCGGGAAGAGAAAGCTAACTTCCCGTGGGGATGCAGAAGTGAAATGGAAAGTGCACCAGCTAGTTCTTTACTGCCTTGTTGGCATGGCTGCTGGAATGGTTGGAGGTTTACTTGGCCTTGGTGGAGGTTTTATTTTAGGCCCTCTCTTTCTTGAGATTGGCATAATTCCTCAGGTCAAACTTCCTCATCCTTTCTTATAATGTCAGCTAAAACTTTAGTTGTAAAAGTGGTTGTGTGGGGGGGCTCATCACTTGAGTTCCAAAGCCATTGGCATAAAGGAAAAATATCCTAATGGTTACATTTACACCAAAAGGACAAAAGAAATGATTACGTTGGTTGAAAGGACGACCGTGATATGAGATTGACTTTGATGCTCATATTTGACAGGTATCGAGTGCCACTGCTACCTTTGCTATGATGTTCTCCTCGTCAATGTCTGTCATAGAATACTACCTTCTTAATCGATTTCCAGTACCATATGGTAACCTTCCTTTTATTTTTATTATCACTGGTAGATTTATATACTAATAATTGACTCCCATAGTATCAAATGTGGAATTGCACCACATTAACCGGTGATCAAGTTTCAAATTTTGGGATTTTCTCATTTGTACCCTTTAACTATTTCATTCTTTCACTTGTATCCCTCTTACTTCAAAAAAACTCTAGGCTTCTGAAACGGTAATTTTTTTCTAAACCAAAGAGAATGAACTTGGAAATAAAATCACCGCTTTCGGAACATGAAGGAGTTTTTTCTGTTCTTTCAAAGTTCATTCTGTCTGAAAATTTCGATTGGCGTATAAAAAACAGTGATTTATGTTCAAATCAAAGATCTCATAAAAACGATGAATCAAAAAAATACCCATTTCTTAAGTTATAGCTAAGAGTTATGGCTAGTCAATTTTATTTTATTTTCAAAATAAGAGGGGTACAGATGAGAAAATAAAATAATAAATGGGTACAACTGTACAAATGAGAATATCTCACCATGTACAAGTGAGAATATCTCACCATCATCCCATTTGAGGCAGTGTCGCCCTCGATAACCCGGCCACTAGTTTCAGTATCAAAATAAAATTTAGTAGAGTATCATGGGCATGGCGGCAAAGTCTCCAAATAATTATTATATGGTTAATAGGATGGTGCCACATGTAAGAATGTTTTATAGTATAACTATATAAGTTTTGTCATCTTTCAAATGTTGATCCACATATTATGCATCTTGCAGCTGCCTACTTTGTGGCTGTTGCTACTTTCGCTGCTTTCTTAGGGCAAGTTCTTGTCAGGAGATTGATTGCTATTCTTGGAAGAGCCTCTCTAATCATCTTCATCTTGGCATTCACCATTTTTGTCAGTGCTATTTCACTTGGTAAGCAATCATTATACTAATCTGTTTTTTTCACTTTATATCTTGTTAATACAATAGTTTTAAGGTGTAACTTCCTTCCCTCATCATGTGAGAGGTCTCTCAATAACACCGTTTCTCTTAAGTTTTTTTTTTTTGTTATTTTTTAATTGTATACGTTGGATTAATGGTAAATCCATGTTCCTGTTTAAACAAACAGGTGGAGTAGGCATATCAAACATGATTTACAAGATACAACATAATGAGTATATGGGATTTGATAGCCTTTGCACTTATGAAGCATAGTGAAGACATTTAGCGTGATTGTTTGTTTAGCCCGTCGTTTAGAAGTTTTGCACTAAGTCTCTCATTTTTGTCGCTCACAAATTGTGTTCATTTTTGTTATTCATGTCAAAAGGTTATTCATTGTAATTTCAACGTGAATTTGTTGCTTTTATTTAACTCAAAATTTTGGTTAATGTCCATGAAGTGTATTATTTTACGCTAGCCCGTCATAAACCATTGTTTGTAGTCATATTGTCATCTTATTCAAAAGGTTTATTTACTGTTTTTTTACCCTTTTCATTATACTAGTCTACAAATTTTATCATGGAGTACTAGTATCTACTTTATAAAAGTAACAATCATAGTGTATACGTGTCGCACTGTGGTTGATTGCTGACTTTTCAAAAACCTTCTAAAAATCCGCCCCACTACTTCTCACAGAATTAATTGCAGCGTAAATACATTGCAGAGTAAATGTCCTTTCAAGATTTATTTCTCACCCATTGATTATATTTTATATGAATGAATAAGCATATTTATATGTAAATATTCGTTAAAAGTGAAAAAATTGCAGATTAAATATTTCGACTTCGTTCAATACCGAAACTACAAAATTTAATATAATTACAAATATACATAATACCTTAAACTTTAATATATCGACATCAATACCAAAATTGTTACCCACAAATTATCAACAAACATACATATAATACTTCACTATCGACAATCTCCTTATCGTAATTGTGCTCCAAATCAGTCTAAAACATCTTTTTCAAAATCCGTCTCAAACAACAAATACGTCACTAAATAAAAATTATGTAGACAGTTACAAATCTGCCCAACAAAATACTGACAAATTCGAGATTACGTCTTTTCCAAAATTAAAAAATTACAGAGTCTACGTTACAATATTTGCCTAACAAAAATATTACAAATTCAAAATTTAAGAAATATTAATAATAATATTTAATGAGTTTAAAATAAGTAATTTTAAATATTATTATTTTTATCCATTAATTAACCATATATTGTAACATTTGCAACTGTCTAAGTCTGTTTATGCAACCAAAAACGTAGACTAATCTTAATTGAACGATTAATCTGATAAATTAATCAGATATTTTCTGATTCATCTAATTAGTCAAGAAAAAAAAAAGAGTGAAAATGATTTTTAAGAAACTTTGATAATAATTACAAAAGTGTTTCCTAAGGAAATAATTGTCTATTATTACATAGTAACAGAAAAATTGCTAGGTCTACATTAATAAAAAAATTATCAGGGATTACATTAAAAACTTGGCAAATATTTACATATATAGAGATTGAAATAAAGGTTGGCATAATTAAAAACGAGTGTTAAAATAATTCAAAACGAACAAACTATACCAAAAATATTAAAGTACAAAATATTGAAATCAGAAAAGAAAAAAAAGGCAACAAACACTTAAAATACTTCAAAACTAATAAAACAACAATAATATAAGGGAAAAAACTGCATGCAAATTAATTTTAAAGGCAAAATTCGAAAAAACTACAAACCGAGAACATCAAAATAATTGAAACATTTGTTATTGGATTGAAAAGGACAAGCTTCAAATGTCTGTTGATTAATGATTTTTTATTGATAAATGCATGAACTTTTTAGGGTGAAAGGCGAGATTTAGAATGAGCTGTGAGAGGGATAGGCGAGGGAAGGTAATTGAGTTAGGGTTTAGAGGGAATGATGAAAATGTTGCAACCAATTTATATGAAATCCAATGTGTATTTTGTGTGGTTGTGATTTATGGGTCACACTACTTACAATGTTTACGGATGAAGAATATCCAACCCAAGTTTCACAAATTTGTGGATTTTGTTTAAACAAACTCGTAAGCCTCCGCACTATCCGAGTATCGGAGTATATATCAATTTTGTATATAAAAATGTATATGGAAAAATAATATACTTCCTTCGATCTTTTTTTCTTCCCATTTCAATATAGTACTCCTCTCATTTATTAGAGAAGTGAGAGGAAAACGAAAAAATAATGGATGAAGTATATATGCTTTATGTATTCAAGTGGTATGATCTTTAACCCGTCTTAAGCTTAAGACGAATAGTGTCATCTTAAATGAGAATTTGTGTAAATAAGTTGCCCTAAATACTTCTTTCGTCGTATTCGTTTGTTTACTTTAAATTAAAATATGTCTAGCAAAATACTAGAAATAAAAATTGTTAAAAAACATGAATTATACGACGAATGGTCTTTATATACAAAGCAGGCTCATTTATTAACATTAAATAAACAAACTTTTTATAAAACTGGACCGTTTCACGTTGTCAGGTCGTCTTATTGTAAAATTTGTGTTTATATATTGATACAATCGAGTTTTGTAAAAATAAAATGAAAAAACTATTTATTTATGGCTAATCAAAGAATCATTTTACTACGGAGTATATAATACCGCCTTATAATTTTTCTCTATGCATGTTACTTTATCTTATACATACTACTTGACCCGTCTTAAAATTAAGACGGATATACACCTTTAAAGCTTAAGACAGATATAGCATATACCCGTGTTATATAAGAATGTGTATTAGTTGAAAGCTTCCCTATAAATGCAAAGTTTAGACTCATTTAATTGATAACCTTTCAAATGACATTATAAAAATAGAAGTAGGAAAAATACTTGACCCATTGTAATGTTACGACAGATACACCTATCTTAAGGGAGACCAATCGTTAAACTAAACGAGACCTAATGTTAAAACTTCGTACTTTGATAAAGTATATGAATAGCTTATTATATAATAACAAAAAATTACGATTTTATCGAAGACAAGTTAGAATATATCTTTAACCACTCCTACATAGTTAATATTTTACCAAATTATATGATACTCCTACATAGTTATACTTTATTTTGCACGGGCTTAAGACGGATATTGGCTGTCTTAAGTGAAAATTTGTGTATTGATACAATCTCTAAAGTATATAACGTTATCATTATTTACTTTTTAACTATTATATATTTATGTGACAATATCACAGGTTTATCTAACAATTCGACTAAATCATTTTACACATACACGGATCACCATTTTTATTTTATCATGTTTCACTACTAACAATTGTACTAAATGAAAAACGGTTCAAACAATTATTATTATCTAAAATAAATATCTAAAATTTAAATAAATCAAAAAAATATTTAAAGAAATTGATGCATATAAGTTATATTAATACATTTTAATCAAATGATATAAAAGATATATAAAATTGATTGTATTTGTAATTTAAAGTACAAAAGCTAATAGTTTTTAAATTACTATACAAATATAATATATAAATATTACTCTGTATAATTTATTGCACGGGTGTGTATACATCCGATATATAATCTTTTTACTTCAAATAAACAAGGACTAACTTTCATCGCATATAACACGTAAATGCATTAAATTTTATATTAATATTTATAATAAGAAAACAAAAATCATTTTATATTTCTCGACTTTTATTCACCGTCTCGATTACCATGTTAAGTAGGAACTCATACTTGGTTATCAAGAGGACAATTCATACTTCAACGAGTACTCAATATTTAAACCTAATTGTCTCCTATATATTTAGTTCTTCGTTTAAAATCTCCTACTTTAAAATGTAATTTATAATTTCATCCAAAATCTTAAATATGACTACCTACAAAATTAAACCATGTTTTTTTAATAAAAAATAATTTTTTTTTATAAGAACAACATTTGAATTACATACCCATGTTAAGACTATTACATTCGTTATTTAAAATTGCGTAAAAATAAATTGAGATATTTTATTATTTTATTCTAAACTTTATTTATAATTATATCCGACTTCAATTAACTAACTTTTTATTTGAAATATTTATACTTTTTATAAGAACAAAATTTTAAAAAGTATATCCGTGCAATTTGCACGGGTTTAAATCTAGTAAATATCAAATCAAATTAAATAAATTCTCATCAAATGTTAGAGAATAAGTTTAACTTTTATAATATAAAACAATAGTCACACATGTCAAATTGTCAATAACTAACTAAAGACAATATCACAAGAGGTATATATGACATTTTGCATTGTAGAAGCAACAATAAATTCTTAACACAAATAATTAACAAAATGTTCACACTGTAAAACTCATTATGGATAATATATTTTCAAGAGATGATACCTTCAAATATATTATTACATATTTCTTTAACAACTATTTATTAAATATATTAATTATACACAAAGTTTATATTATATTTTAAACAATTGAATAAAACTTATATTCTTTCCATGAAAAATTATTGGACACTTTGGTAAGTTATAAATTAAATAAAAACAGTATAAAATAAATTATTTAACCATATTTCATTTTTTAACTTAAAATAGCGTTTAATAGACGATTTCATGCCTAAACAAAGAAATAAATAAGAAAAATATGTCACGACCATTAATAATTTATTTTTCATAGTTATATAATAGGATATACATAAAAATAAATTGTAAATATTTTATTTGTATTTATTTATTATAATAACACAGTTAAACTTTATTAATATACTATTTAGTGTAAGAATGCAAAAGTAGTTTTAAAATTTATAAAATCAACATGCAAAACTTTAATGAAATAAAATAAGTCATCCTATGTGAAACATTCAATCCTCATATTTACTTATATATTTTACATATTCATTTGCGATTATTGCATAAAAACACGATTATATATTAAATAAGAACAAATAATAATTATAAAAATCAAATAATCGATTTACAAATTTTTATGCATTATAATAGGCTAGAATAATATCAATTATTATATTTTCGAAATTATATTTATATTTAACATATTTATTATATAATTATTACATAAAAAACACTTGAAAATTAAAAATCATAAAAAGGACAAAGCCTAGTTACCTTGATAGAGATAAATACTAGTAAATACTCCCTTCTATTCCACATAATACTCCCCATTTATTGAGGGCACGAGAATTAATGTGGTGAATAAAATGGGGTAAAGTATTATTGTGGGGTGAAGTGATTGGAGAGAGGGAAGGTATTATTGTGGGGTAATTGATTAAAATAATTAATGTTGTGGGATAAGGTGATTAAAATAAGATAAAGTATGAGCATTATGGGGTAATGTTGTGTGGT
>JAOWBH010000001.1:334884-348414 GCA_028566215.1 Silene coronaria
AGCGTCTTAAAAATGGCGCAATTTTTACCAGTTCCTTATTTCATCTCTCATTTCTCTCTCTATTCTTGGTCTCCTTCTTTTAATCCATCACCTGCTAATTAATCAATCTTCAAATGTTGTCAGCTAATCTAACAACTTCACCTACTACTTCCACTCCATCATCTTCTTCCCCAATTTTATCCTCTCTCATTTCTAACCCTAATTTTCTATCTCCTCCCAATTACCGCATCACAACCAGCCGCCACAATCTCTCATCAAATTCATCTTCATCTTTACCCAATTGGTTCAAATACCCCGGCACACGACGAGAGGACGCCTTTTTCGGCCGAACCGTTGATAAAAACACTAACACTGATACTACTACTACTAATAATAATAACAGCAGTAAAAGAGAGGGTAAATGGTCGAGGGATAGAGAAAGTTACCTGATGGATAATTCCGATGCGCTTCCTCTTCCTATGACTTGTCCCGATACTACCCCTTGTTCTCCTGACGAGATTGATCGTCGTCTTCGTTGTGATCCTAACATTGAGGTTCTTTTCGTCTTTGACTTTTTATTTGCCAATGCTCATCTTCTTTTTGTTAATTCTAGTTTGGTATTAATGGCGGAGCACGGGTTTTAAGTTAGGAGTGTACTGTAAAATATATACTTCCGATTGAATAGTTTTTTTAGAGGTGAATAAGTTATGCAATTGTGTTATTTTAGAAATTCGGAAAATTTACGACAAGGTTCGTGTTTTTAGGGGCCTTTGCTAGTCCCCTTGCTCCGCCACTGATTTAACTGAATATCGGATGTACTTCTGATTTGTCATTTTTTTGGCCGACAATTGTTGTATTATATTGCACTTGATTGTCAATCAGCTTAGACTTGGTGAGAGATGTCTGAATTAGTTACAGTACAGCTATGGCAACTTTCGATGGAGAAGTGGAACGAAGCCACGAAGGCATACAATTAAGACATAACCCTTTGTTTGCATAGCGAGGGGGTAGAGGTGATATCCTTTGTTTAGTTAGCAAAATAGAGGCCGGGGGAAAATGAATCCTTGCATTTTAATACCCCCAAGCAAGTAAAAATCTTTCCATCAAAGGAACGATTTGGAGGAACAAAAGAATCGCTATTCAACTTGGGGGAGGGGGTGAGGGGTTCTTCATTTTCACGTCTCGTTTAGGTGATTTGATGAGATATTGATGCTTCAAGTCCTCTTTCAGAACACACTGTCCTTGACTCTTCATCCTCTTTGGAAACAATTGAGCTTGTGGGCAGTTTGAGTTTCGAGCCTTCTTTCGCTGAGTTGTGGGTTTTGAACTGTAGGATTGCAGGCCGGTAGTCTACGAGTGGACTGGGAAATGTCGGAGTTGCCAAGGGTCTGGCTATGTAAGCTATTTCAACAAAAGAGGGAAGGAGACGATTTGCAAGTGTGTGCCTTGTCAAGGAATTGGTATGTTTTTGAAATTTGCCATTGTTTTTGTTTGTCTAATTAGTTACCGCCTCTGCCTAATCCGTTTATTTACGATTTAATCAAAATCCTTTTCACATTAAAGCTTCACTTCCTTTGATGTCTGCGAAAGTGCAAAATTTAACTCCTAATGATATGAAGGAAGCGAAAGTAGTTCAAAAAGGTAGCATTGCTCTACAAGGATGATTTAACCATAGTATATTAATATAAGATCATAGTAATTGATTCTTGTCCATCATTACTCATTAGAATACACATCATTACTCCTTAACAACAAATTATTTGCTTAACAAATCCCTGGGTAAGGGAATTAGATGGATGGTCCATTTCCATCTATGGTCCACAGTTACACATAGGTAATCCCTCTGTCCCGGTGAATTTTTTACGTTTGCTTTATACAGAAAGATCAAGGGAAGAGGCAAATTCTCCATTTTATCCTTATGAGTCGTCACATGCTCTTCTCCCTCCCGCAGTCAACCTTCTGGTTTCATCCTCAACTAACACAGAACAATAAAGGAAATTTCCATCACTATCTTCTTATAATTGTCCTCACTTGGACAGAAGAATTCAATACAGAGTCGTTCTTCTGTTTGTCAAAATTTTGCCCATCTCACCTGACTCACCTCTTGCCTCTTTGTATCTATCGCTACTTTCTCAACAAATGGATCTTTTAAGTTCTTAACCCATATAAAACCACACTCTCATCTAAAACCACACTCTCATCTGATGTGGGAAGTAGTATATGGGTGAGCCTGAGCCAATGAAGGCGTTACTGTAGCAAGGCTTGGGGTGGACATGAAGATTGGGGTCGGAAAAACCAGGGTTTGTGGGCAGCTGTGTGATAAGTCAGGGATCAGATGCTCTGTTTTGGGATATGGTTGAATGATCAAGTTTGGCGTGCCCTGGGTGATCAATGTGGCTTTGGCGTTGTTTGGGGTGGTCGGACCTTGGCAGATTTGCTCATGGGATGATAAGAGGTGACCGTGACATGGCAGTGTGGCACAGCTGGTGGTGATGGGGTGGTATTGGCTGATAGTGGTGTATATGGGGTGGCCATGGGTCGGAATGGTAGTGCCTGGTATGAGTTATGGTGGGGTATTGTGGCTATAGGTGCTGAGCTAGTTCACTCATAAATATTTAAGCAGGGGTATAGTTGACATTTTACAAACCAAAGAGTCACTTTAGAAGTATAAAATTTGCATAAAACGGAAACGTAAAGAATTCACTGGCCCTAAAATGGAGAACGTAAAGAATTAACCAGGATGGAGGGTGTATAACATAATAATTCATATTAATACACAAAGTAATGAACCTTTTCTTTTTGTTGGTTAAAATGTGGACCTTGAGTTTACCTATTAATGGTTGTGGTCTTCTGGATCCTTAAAAGTTCATATTAATCCACAAAAAGAAATGAAGATATGGAAAAGGTGATTGTTAAATGTTGACTTTTTCTGTGTATATCCTTAACCTATTAATGATTGTGGATCCTTAACTGGAATAGACCATTTCCAGGAAATGAAGTTGATCCTTACTCCTTCCTTGGTGTGAAGTGTAAACTTTCGCTACCTTTTCATTTCAACCAGCAACTTTGCTTTTGTACCCATTACCCTTTCACTGAGTTACCGTCTTCTGTTTGAAATTTCTAGCTTCCAAATTTGATCTTTTTAGTTCTCAAGGTCCATTTTCTCCGCCTCTTGGCAGGTGTGAAAGTATACACGCCCAGCTTTACTTCCATGAATTATTTCACCTTATATGCTCCTACAGTCTTAGGCTTGTTGGAGTTATACGCTTCTTCCATAGTCGAGTTGCTTCTCACTTAGCGAGCATTGTTTTAGAGTCAACTAAGTCAGGTCTCTTCTTCCTTATATGGGCTCGTGTACTAAGGGATCGTCTGATTGCTTCTATTTTGACCGAAACTATTGGTTCATTGTGCATTTCACGAACTTTCTAGCTTGCCTTTTTAAAAAATTGAAATTAGCTTCTCATCTAATTTCCGAGAAGGCAATTATGCTTCTAGTAGCAATACAAGTAGTTTAATGGATATATGCCTTGTATTTTCGCTTCAGGATATGTTCAGAAGATAACAGCCCGGAGTGACATTGCCCTGATGGAAAATCTTGACGACCGGAGACCTCCGTGATCTTTAGAAATTAGCTTGTTAATCCACCTCACACCGTCGTGTAGGACTTATGATTTAAGTTTTACGAAATCGTTTGTACAACCATGTGCATCACAGAAACTGAATTGAATATCTCAATGAAGAGAAATAGCTTAATTTTTTTGGTAGATACAATAAATAAAGCCGGTCCAAAGTTCGACCTTCCCTTTATCGTGAAATTCGTTTACCCATTTTTTGCCTTTGGATTACTATTTGATATATAATGGGCATGTTCACTAGTTCAGTTTGCACTTTTTTTCTTCTTTTTTTTTTTTTTTTTGTCAAGGGAACCATAAAGTTAATTTGAGGTCGATAGTTTCCGAACCAAGGTCACTCTTATTTGATGCCTATCTTCCAACAAAAACCATTTTAACAGAATTTATGACAAGTACTGATAAAAGTTCACAATACGGCTGAAAATCCGATAAACATGCTATTTGCTCTTTGTTATTCTCTATCATCTATGAATCGGTACTCATTTTCGAGTTTGCAACCCCGTGAATTTCAACACTAGTCAGTGGCACCCATGGTTTCATCAACTGGGTGCCAATACCTGTTGAAAAACCAGATTGAATCTGCTTTAACAGCAGCACCATCTTGGTTACGATGCCAGCTATAGTAAGCATGTGTTTGATTTTTAATGTCGAAAGTGGCATGCCCAAAGCTTGCTTCTCGGAATGCTGAGTAATCTGGCTGTGGTTCAGTCATGCTGCATTTCAACATGGCTTATTAGGGTTACTGATGGACAAGAAACAAATGCTACTCTGTCAGGAAGCGAGTAAATAGGTTCGGTAATCTTACTTGGTTGCTAGACCTTCTAGATTTCCTCCATCTCCAATTGTAATGTAAACAGGAGCGGACTTGTCTGCCACGGGTCTGCATTCTCCATTGACAATGTTGTACGCTATATTTGATATCCGTTTCTGTCATTTTAGAGAAAGAAACATTAAAAACGACTTAAACTACACTCACCCGAAATGATGTGATTGACCTTACTCTTAACCACTAATCCGAAATAACCAAATTTAAACTGACCCAAACCTACTGGTATTCATATGTCGGATTTAGCCATACGTTTGGTTTCAAGTGAAGTATCTAACTTCTATATTCATGTCCAATGTCGAATTTTGGACACAAGTAATATGTGCAACTATTAATAGGATGGTCTAATATTTTTAGGTGAAGAGAGAGTGATATGAACTTACAGATCTCTCGTAGGCATGAACGTGACCAGAAAACACGACGTCAACTTTATTCTGAACAAACCAAGGCTCACACATCACCCTCATAGACTCTCCTTCCATATAATGGTAATTGTAGCTATTATACCATGGGGAATGCATTAGAACAATTAGCCATGGCGTCTCGCTCCTGTTAACCCTCGGAAACTCCTGCTCCAGCCATTTGTACTGTGGAGTATATTTACCTGTAAATTACATACCATTAGGTAAATATTTGTCATAGTTAGAAGTGATTGCTTCACTGGTGAAATTCTGAACCACACTGAAGAAAAAAAGATCGAACGGGTTTACCATATGCCGAGTATGATGCTAAGACGATGATGTGAGCCGGACCTCTCTTTATGGAATACCAGAAAGGAGATGTACTGTTTGATGATTTATAAGGTGTGTGATATCGATGCTTATATGGTTTGAAGGGCTCTGTTTCACCCTGCATATTTCATCGAGATTGATCAGTTACTTGGTTGAAAGCTTAGCATCAGTAGTTTTGTGTGAACAGAGAACTTAATTAAAAGCTATGTTGTCTAACACTTCATTTCGCCGTATGTCACATATTTAGGGATAGCATGGAATAACTATCATGTATACTACTCAGATTCGATGAACTTGGAACCGTTAGGTGGTGTGTGGGGTTAAAAGTTTAGATTTACATCTAGTTACCGGAAATCTGAATCTAAGAATTTTGGACTATTTGGTTTAGATCCCCCTGTTGTCATCCCGGCGCTTTTAAACAACAGTCCGACATGATTTAGCGTCCCAAGTCATGGCAGTCAGGTGGAAGTAACGAAATTGTTATCAGGACTAAAAACACTAGGAGCAAGCAAAAAAGATTTTGATCAAGGTCTCACAATTTCAGGGGCAAAATCAATCTCATGGTTGCCAACAGTCCAAATCCAAGGCTGATAGGCAGTACTTCTCTCGACGAATCTTCCCCATGAATCCCATCTTCGATTATCATGATCAGGATAGTTGTCAGCATAGGAAAGATCCCCCATAAACAGCATAGCTTGCCCTTTGATTGGGTTTTGTTCATAATGCAAGAGAGTCATGTTCGAGTCATAACTCTGTCCTAAATCCCCTGCAGAAATAATATATATAAGCATTGAAACATAAGAAAGAATTGCACAGAAAAGCCTTATGCCATCTATAGGAATTCAATGAAAGCTGGTCTAGAAAAGACATGTACCAATGAGACCGAAAGTGTAAGGAACATTAGGGCCAGGTTTTGGTGGAGTCTTAAACCAGAATTTCCTCGGGCTTTGTCCAATACCCAGAGCATAGAAGTACTTTGTATCAAACTGTTAAACACAGCAAAAATCTGATTTTTATCAATTTATCAGACTTGGCATACCTTTTAATAAAAATGGTTATCGAAGAAAAAAAGGGACAGTGTTCAGGCGGTAGAGCTGCAAGGGCGGTAAAGCCCCCCCTCATGGTTTTCAGTATTGTTGTATTCACAGAAAATCGAGCTGTATACAGTATAGATTAAAAAGTAAAAGTAGTTAAAGGGGTAGTAGAAATCAAACCTCCAAATGCTTGAGAGTACAGTGATGAATATACCCAGAAGTGTAATTATAATACTTGTACTTGGTTATTTTGCCTTCTGCATGTTTCTTTTCTTTACTGTTCTCCTCCCAGTAGAGCACCTTACTCGAACCGGCCTCCTCCATTGTCACCCATGACACTATCACTGCTCTTCCCTCATGATCTCCTTGTGTTATATGAACCTTCAACACCACCAAAAATCCAAGTTCATCAAAGTTGAAAATCGATACAAATTCTTGTCTGAGACAGTTGTAAGCGACTACTACGGATCTAAAACAACTCGTATACCCGGTTATTAGAAATGACTAATGAGCATTAATTAGTGTTACAACTATGTTTTTTTTATTCGTTTCACACTTTTAACGGTCTTAAGAGACCAATTAGTAAAGTTAATTAAAACTTAGCCTAAAAGTCAAAATCACAACTAGTTGGCATATTAAAAAGCAACTAATTGGCTCTTAGTTGTGTGTTAGCATATCTTGTGCTATATATCTGTTACTTGTACACAACTAAGTCATTAACTCTATAATTAAATGGTTTTAACCATAAATCGCCATCCGCAATGACGGCTTTATAAACGCTAGGTTCGCGAGAAACATGCTTATGTGGACCTCTATTTGAGAAATATTTTCAACCCAAACCCAAAACGATAATTAATTTTTCAGTTAACATTATTTCAACAAAAAAATTCAGTTTTTGTACATGGTTTATTGTTTATATTGAACAATCGAATTATAAAACCATGCTCACCATAAATTGATAATCATACACTAATACATATGGTTGGAGTCTTGGAGAGCAGACCGAAAAGAGAAGATCCTTAGCAAAACTCATCAAATAAAAGCGACGAAAACTATAAAGGGTAATAACTAACATAACAGGAAAGGCTCAAAAAGTGAAATTTAATGGGATTAATGAAAACAAAAAGAGAAAAGTTACCTGCTGAGGTGCATTGAAGCCAGGAGGGGGAGCAAAGACATCACTAGAAAGTGGCATATCAATAGTTTTCTCAACTTTTCTTGTAAATTGACTTGTTGTTCCTCCATTGCAAATTACTGCTTTATTCAATATCAAACCCAAAACAACAACTACAACATAATAAACAATAGCAGATTGTTTATGAAAAGGTAACAACATTCCCATTATTATTTCCAATACTATGTTTATCAAAATCCCCTGATTTTATATTATTATATACTCCAGTATTTATTTATAGAATAATAGAATTCTAAGTATACTATGAGAATCAGGGAATATGCTAATTCAGCCAATGTGAATACATGTTACTTAATTAATAAGATTAAAATATAATAAAAAGTGTACTTAAAAAATAGAGTTTTGAGGTAATTTGAAGTCTTAGCAGTATAGGACTAGGTAGGTATGGGATCAGTCTCAGTTACAGTTGTTGAATAGTTGCATTCATAATAAGAGCACCTACATTGAAGATGATATTCTCTTCCTCTCTTTGAGACCCCACTATACATTTTATCTCGTATATGGCACTTGGGCCAAAGTAAGAACATCCTCTACAAATAGAAGATGTCTTCCTCTTCAAAGAGGATGTTGCCACAGTGAAGAAGACATCCTCTTAGCACCCTCTCTCATCTAAGAGGATGGGCAATCCTTTTCAATGTGGATGCTCTAATTATTGGAAAAATTCGTCCTCCAGGAGGACAATAAATGTGTCCTCTAGCCAATAAGAACATTTACCTCCATTTAAAAGCAATAAATATAGAGCAAATATAAGGAATATATTAGAGATGAATGTTTCGTATTGGTTAGGGAGGACGGAAGTATTTTTCTAATTATTGAGGTCAACAGTTGACTCTAGGTGCCGTAGCATCTTTGGATTATGTGACAAAGATAAGCATATTGAGCGAATTTTTGGACTGACAATAACTCTGAAAAATCGAAATGTTTGACTCATGGAGATCTCATACACTTATAGTATGAAAGGCGATTGCACCAAAACTTGTGTAAAACGGTCTTATATATGATTATTATGTGTTTATGTGGAGTATTCTCTTCATGATTCAAACAAATGTTCTAGATTGTATTTGCGTTTTACATAGGTTTTTGTGAATGGGAATAACTGCACAGCATATTGCAGAAGATGCAACTATGCAGAACTTAATTCACTGTAAATCAAGACCATCATTGTGAAAACAATCTCTTAAAGAGGGTTAATACTTAATAGTACTACAATAATTTTGTTTTGAAATTAAAATTCTCGCTTGTGTTCCCCTCGTAGGTTGCCCTTGTATAACACTTGGTTATCAAATCCGTGATAATGGCAATAAGTTTACTGTAAAAATTTATTTGAGGTTGAACAAAGTGATGCGCGATGACAAATACAGTGTTTGTGAATATATCATCATACATGCTCTTAAGATAAAAAGGTTTCCATTTGGAAAATAAAAAACTTGCTAATTTGTACAAAATCAAACACAAAAGGCATCAGAAAATTTGTGTGGGAATAATAATAATAATAATAATAATATAATATGATACATAGCCTATCTCTCCTTCTGCAGCCCCCCGTGATTTATTTTCCAAATACAAATGCAAGGCCTAGTTTTCTCCACTGTGCAAACTAATTACAAAATGTCTCTCAAATAGGCATACAATGAAATTCGACTTAGTCATGAAATAAAGGGAGTAACTGAGATGAGAGATTTCAAGATCCAAAAGTCAGAAACAATGAAATAGGAGATTGTTCGGTAATTATATCATTCTTCTTCTTCGCCATTAAAAGAGAAAGAGAAGGGTAAGAACTTGTAACCATCTCCCAAGTAGAACTTGTTCTGGAATTCCACCCAATGTAGACGTAGTGCATGTAGGAAAGCACTCAGAGTTTCCATGACCAGCAATACGCCAACAGTGGCAAAGATGAAGACGATAATACCCACAATTAGAATGGCTACATTGTTGTACCTACATCAGAAAGAGCAATTACTAACTTTTAGGTAGGGAATATACGAGTCTATGACCACTTCAATTTGAAGTTTGAACTAGAAGTAGATAAAGCTTGGGGAAGAGTGGAAGACCATTGGCATATTTAGAGTATAGCATTCCGAGTCCCAGACACTGGAAGGCTAGAGTCCAGAAGCCAATACCGACAAGGCAACGACCACACAAAGAGAATAGAAAGGTCAGTGCTTCAACTTACCCCCATGCTAGTAGCAAAACCTTCTCGTAAAATACAGAAGATAGCTCTGAGTGGGCCAAGCTGCAGTACAAAAAGCCGGAGATATTATTAGGTTTTCATAAGAATTTTAAAAGTGACGAGGCTAATGCATGGCTTTTGCTTTCTAGTTATGTACGTGTGTTATAACTGTAGCCACGGTCTACTTTCTCTAGCATGTGGCCATAACAAAGGATGGGAATCATAACTGACAAGTACCTCAATGCCCATAAACGAAGGTAAGAAGCGGTGTTTGAAACAGCTCCAAGAACAAATTCTATAGTATGTATGAGCTGATGCACCAGAACTTCACTAAATTCAAATTCCTCATGCCCACCATGAGAATCATGGCTTGCTTCGACTTGAAGGCTTTCTTCTCCTTGAAGTGGCATGTATGTTTCATCTTGGTGCCTCTGTAGAATTTAACAATGGGTAAAAAAATCTTGTAATTCATCAAAATCAAAAAGTGGGGAACAAATGCCTCCAAAACGTACCCTTTGATGTTGGTATTTCAGAATGAAAGGCTTTGGGAGTAGCATCCAAGGTACAGATACTAGGGCGAGTAATAATAGAACCATCTGAAACACCAAAATAAAGAAAAACATGTTAAATCATGGGATATTAAGCGGGAAATACATCAAATATATCTTAGGAAAAATAAAAATCACTATGTAATAGCAAGAAGGAAAATGAAAAAGACCTGGACTGTCTTCTGGCCAGAGAAAAGCTGGTTTTCACCCAGCTCATCAGTAGGGCTCAAGAACATATAGATCATAATGTGGTATAAATCAGCTTTTGAGCCAGTGCACCACTTTAAAATTATAAGCATGGAAAGGTAGCCAAACAAGCCGTTTAAGAAAATCATTTGGGGAATAAATTGGAACCTGCAGCAGAATATCACAGCAATAAGAAGAGAGCAGGATATACAAAACTACAAAAATTAAAAATTTAAAAAAAAATGCATATTCGTGACTTGTAAGTTATGATCATTCAAAATGATGGATCACTGAATAGAGAAGGATGAGTCGTTGACTACGACTCGGAAGTTTTGACAATTGTGCCTAAGATCATCATAATCAGAAATTTAAATGGCTTAATTGAATACATACCATATATCTACACAACTTCTGAAGAACTTGGCATTGAAAAAACTCATCATGATCCCAAGGTTCATTTGAGCAACACCTAGAAGGATTGACATCTTCATCTTTAAAGAGTTGAGAAAAGGCAATTCACTTCTAGAACCATGCCATACAGGATCTACACCGAATGGGTATGCATCCCTCACTTTAATCAAGCCATCTGTTGTCGCATCCCTACAACAAGGTAAAACTGGTTGGACAAACATGACAAGAACACTAAACCAAATACCCAACGTAAGCAAAAAAACAAGTCCATACTTGCAGGAAAGATCACGGCATTCATATGCTGACTGACCAAATAATGAAAATGGGACCGAGAAGAATTCATTATAGATTAAACCAGTGTAAATTGAGAAAATTGCCATCATCAAAATAACATATCGGCCACCAAACATCATCTCCATGATATCTCCCAATTTCTGAAACAAAAAAGTGAAAAAACCATGAGCATTGCACTATTTCAGTTAGACCTAAGCTTAAAAATACAAATGCATAACAAAAAAAAAGACTACACAATCACATTAGCAGTCGGGTCTCTCAAGAGCTTTGATCGCTTCAATCAAAGTGGCTTCAAAGAAAAATGTTTTTTTTTGTTTCTTTCAATTAAGTTCCCATTTTTTGGGTATGTAGGACATCTAGCACAAAGTGAGAAATTGATACGTATGATCTACACAGCCCAAAACCTAGATCAATCATCATCCAACTATGACTTCTGGTGTACCGGTCACCATTTGACTTAGTCGGGACATAACCGGCCATGTAATTAGGATTTCCTCACCAGTGATAGTTGGCAAGGTTGTATTTCCTCTTTCTACTAGGCTCCAAACTCCAAGTGTAAAATCCATTAAAAGTTCATAATTATCTGACATAATTCAAGCCTATGTAACTGGCTACCCACAGAAGCGAGAAAAATGCTTTCTACATTAGATGCCACTCGATCAGAGCTGATCAGTGAGCACTCAACTAAAAAATGGTATAATGTAACTTAAAGCTAGACACAGTCTTTTCTAATGGGGGCCTCTTCTATATTTACAGAGAAGAAAACAACGAACTAAATCCCCAGTTAGTAAAGAAACAGAAGAGCTTTGAACCCAAAAGGGTCTGGCAAATGGTTTTAAATATCAGCCGCGACACCAATATGCGACCGATCATAGTTTTGCAGGTTGCCATAATCGCATTTTAACGAAATCAGGCCGTGAAATTCTATGGTCTGAGTGTCTGACACATGAAATTCTACGACGTAGAATGGTTGGACAATAAGAACACTAACTAATATCTTAGGAAGAGTCTGAATAAAATAACCCACTACTCCAAATAGGGATGCATAATGATGCTGAAATTTTATTATTAATAATAGACAACAACCTGACTACCGAGCTTCTTCTCCCGGATAACGAGGAATAACGTTGCAAGTAATATGCATATACCATGTCCCCAATCTCCAAACATGACTGCAAACAGAAATGGGAAAGTGACAACAGTAAATACAGTTGGATTTGCTTCTTGATACTTGGCAATCCTGCAAACATGAAGAGTACATATTCAGGGATCATGAAGTAGAAAAACATTATAAAATTCTCAAAATGACTCATTAAAAAATTGAACAATACCAATATCTGACTAGAGAATGTGCAAAACTATGGCCTATAGCAAAGATACCACTAATTTGGAAAAGCCTAAGGATAAGCATGGAAAGAAGTCTTAATCATTTGATCTCATCATTGAAGATTGAATCATGAGAAAGACGAGGCAAAAAAAAAAAAGTCATACTCATAATGCTCCAACCGTTGGAGTTACTATTCCTTATTTTCACATAAGAATAGTGTGGAGTTACATATCCATATTCCCATTTAAAAGTTACCTTTCAGAGGGCGAAATTCTCAAGTTATAATCCCACACTCCCATCAAAAGTTAACTTGTCAACAACACTTTAAAGACATAGAACATGTTATCCTTATCTAGCAAGCTTATCCCACATTATTTAATTCAGGCGTTAGAGTGGAAAATGCTAAACATGAATTTTATTAAATGACACAGCAATAAATATTGACAATTTCACGAAGGTAGACTCATATCTTAAACAATCTACATACTATTCACTGCCAACTATGACAACAAAATTGCACCTGTACAAGACCATAGGGTCAATATGGCAAATGACTTACCCATACGCATCAACAATCTCCTGAAACGCAGTAGTAAATTTATTTGTCCTGAAATAGGTTGGCGGTGACTCCTTTGTGTGAAGAACTTGAAATATAGCTTCAACTTGAGAATTTGAGTCGAATGTTGCCCTGTGTAATGCATCCTGGATCTGCATAAAAAAGGACGGTTGTGACTTCTATGAAATAGCATATCTATTACAGCAAATGTCACACTTTACACGGTTAACATCGTCAATTTCCTACCTCTTTTGTTGCAAAAACTGGGGACCACCCTTCTCCTACAAGGCATTTCTTCGTGACATCCATGCTAAGCATGTTTAATGTGTGGTAAATAGATTTCTCCTTCCTCACCTTCCCATACAGAATCAAAAGAAGTTAGACCTTTAAACAGAAAACCATAACCAAGGAAAAATGAGCATTTTGGGGCTTCATTTAAAGAGTATAGAAGGACGCTCAACACACCAAAAGGTTCCATTGCTCAAACTGATCACCAATAGTCTGCAATAAATTGCCGCGATGCAGAAGTCCAGCATCAATTGTAGTCCTCAGCTCTGAGATTCTACCTGACACCTGCAAACCAACCCACCAGACTAAATCAGTATATTTACATGGCATAAAGGAACACTGATAAGAAATGG
>JAOWBH010000001.1:358097-368651 GCA_028566215.1 Silene coronaria
GATTTAGGATTGTCTACAGAATACTCCGTGCGTGAGTTTCATGATGCTGAACACGGACTTTTTTCATATCAAAAGATAGAATATTCTATGATTGAGATTCATGATATTGGAGACGGACTTTTACGTGTCAAAATATGTATCTATTCTTTGTATCTATAGAATACATTTATGGTGTAAGGTTTGTTCCCATCACATTTTTTGTCTTTAGAATTTAGATAGCTGAAGACTGATTGTTCATGGGAAAGAGTAATATGCTATTTTACCTCTGCCTAGGCTGTGAAATATGGAGGAAAGGGATAATTATTTTCCTTCAAATTATGAACATTTTATTTGGTTGCAATTAATTTAATGTTGCATCTCATTGACTGTTTGCTCAATTGACTATTAGTAGAGTTTTTGTTTGTTATATTGAACTGTGTTTCATGATCTATAATTTTGCATTGTTCACGGTATTTTTTTTGGTTACGTAGTATATTCAATATGTATTTGTTTGTTTGCAGGGAATACAGTGCCACTAGAGCTTCTCTTTTCGATGGAATTGAAGAGGGTGGTATTAGGGCATCATCCTCATACTCCACTCATGAAATTGGTGAACATGATAATAATACTGCACTTGAAGGGCTGCACGATAGAGTCAACCTTCTAAAAAGAGTAAGCTGTTCATTCCTGATGAATTAGAAGCCTTCTCTTAATACGGTAAAATGTGAGTAATTAACCTCTGTAAGAATCCCCCCTACTTGAGGCCTCTTAACGAGGCTTAAAAGTCGATTTCATGGATTGTTTAAATGATGACATCTCTTGAAATGCGAAACTGTCACATCTTATATCCCCCATCCACATTGCTTTCCACCACTTTGAAATTTCGTCATCTGATATTGCATGAATCGAGCTTCATTTTACATTGTGATGTAATATGCTCGATTATGTCATTAGTCATTTGTAGTTGTGGACTGTTGGTGCTTTTGTAGATTATGAATTTTATCCATAGTCAGGTCAATTATATTGATGAACCAAAAGCCTCTCATCTTGGATTTGTTTATATTCTGTATCTGTGATAATTTTGCAGGCTGTTTTCAAGCAATTTGGTGGAGGATATAACTCAGATAACTTGGTCACTGATGAGGCAGAGCTTCACCAGCATCAGAAGCTGGAGAAGCTTTATATATCGACACGAGCTGCAAAGGTTGCCAGCTTTCTTTCTTGATTTTTAAAGTGATTTTAGCATCTGATAGGTTCTTGAGTTCCTACTAGCTAACATCCCATTTTATCAGCATTTTCAAAGAGATATTGTACGTGGAGTTGAAGGCTACATCGTTACTGGATCAAAGCAAGTTGAAATTGGTAATTCTTATGTTCGTAATCAGTGAAACTGCTTGTGGATTTTGTGGTGTCGGTTAATATCTAACATCTTGGTCTTCACTTGATTTATTTCTGCCAGGAATGAAGTTGTCTGAAGATGGTAGAAAATATGGTGCTGATAACACATGCACCAGTGGCAGCACATTTTCCAAAGCCGCCCTTGGTTTCTCCAGAGCGTGGGCACAGATGGAGAAGGAACGAGGCAACTTATTAAAAGCTTTTGGCACCCAGGTTAGGTTTTCTCTGTGAGTGATAATTGTTTTTCGTTTCGCTATATTTGACTTGTAAGTTTTGTACAGAACCAAATCCTTTTATATATCTCGTTTATGATAGGGTTAATGTGCCCATCTCACAGGACCCTGTGATATAATTTTCTGGGATATAACAATGATTCAGACTGCCTGCTATGTAAGCGTTAGTTTCATACTTGACTGAAACTAAGGATAGCACTAAAATTAACTTAACTAATGTAAATCACGAGGCGTCACGATCTTCAACCTGTAAACCCAGGTACAATCGTCTGCATTTTATGGTAGTTGTTACTCTATTTTACCAATGGTTTGTCGTTAGTTTTGTAGTGAAGGCATGATGCTTAATGCTATTTTATGTGTACTTGAAATCTGTTTTTTAAAGTTAAATCTCTTTTGTTGTCTCACAGACATGAGTATCTTCCTAAAAAAGTTTTTGAGTCACCATACGAAGGTTAAATTTTTTTTTTTTGGCGTGGACTTGAATTCTTTTCTCGCTATTTGTTTCCTATATTTCCCTACAAAATGAAGCAAGGGCAATTCAGTCTGTCTCAGTTGATTATGCAATGGTAGCATACTGCAGGCTAAAATAAAGAGTAATATTCACTAGCAGAGGGGATAAAATATTTTGACACCGTAAATTAAATTAACTTGACATGTCGATGTGTGAAGTACCCTAGAGTTTGTCAGAGATTTCCGGAGCCCTCCTTTCCTGCTTATATTTTACTCTGGTTGTGAAGGGTATTTTAGTGACGGCATGAGCTTAGTGTCTTAGTTACTGTGCTTATGCAGTCAATCTTATGTCACCTTGGACCTTATACTGTCCATTTATAAGTTGCCTGCAATTTTGTAGGTGGCAGAGCCCTTAAGAGCAATGGTTATGGGAGCTCCCTTGGAGGATGCTCGACATCTTGCTCAACGCTATGATAGAATGCGACAAGAAGCTGAAGCGCAGGTATCTCCGATACTACACTTCTTTTACTAAAATATTGAGCTTGATGTAATAGGTTGCCTATTGCACTGGTAACTTCTTCAAAATGAAATTGTAGTTTGATTTCAATCTGTTTTTGGACCTAGATAGGCAATCGAAGTTTCCAGACGCCAGTCAAAAGTTAGGGAAACAGGAGGAAATCCAGAAATTGTGATGAAGTTGGAAGCAGCTGAATCAAAGCTGCAAGACTTGAAGTCAAACATGGGAATTCTGGGAAAGGAGGCTGCTTCTGCTATGGCTGCTGTTGAAGCTCAGCAGCAGAGGCAAACTCTTCAAAGACTCATTGCCATGGTGATGCAAAATTCTTATAATGACTTGATTTTTTAAGGATATTACACAATTTCAAAAACTGACTTCTTGGCATGTTTTCCGCCTTCAATCAATTAGGTAGAAGCAGAACGTCTCTATCACCAGAGAGCGCTCCAGATACTTGAACAGCTTGAAGGCGAGGTACTGTTATTGCACCTTAAGCTATTATTGCAGTGGTGGTATTAACTCTGTCTGAAACTCGATCTCCAAATAAGTCGTCGCAGCTCTAAATGCAATCGACACGGATTCTAAATACGGTTGCAATAATGTTCTAAACCTTGATAGCTCATAATGGGGTGTTGCAGCTAATATTCCAAATTTAACTCAGTTACATTGTCCCAATTCCTTTTTGGCCCATTTCCTTATCTAGGATCTAAAAAAAGTGAACTCCCATACCATCTCTAGCTAATTACTGCATAACATGCCCCCTCTATCCCATCTGATACTCCTATTGTGGAGAGTAAGGTAAAAGTTGTGGCATCTCGACATGTAAACTCTGCAAGCAAAGGGATAATGATGATATTATATCATTAAATCTTACATACTATGTCTTGCCAAATGAGTCAGTGTAAACGAGTTGAAGGGAGTGACATGAATGTAATAGTGGAGTATGTTTTTGCTCAAGATTATGGTTGCTTGTATCGAGTTTGTAAAATTGTATGCTGTGGTTCATCTATAGATGATTTCAGAGAGACAGCGAATAGAAGCTGCTCCCAGCCCAACTCTCGAGAATCATGTCCCACCACCGCCACCGCCGGCGTATGAAGAAGTTAATGGTGTATTTGCATCTCATGCTCAAAATGTTACAACTGACAGCATGGGTTACTTTCTTGGAGAGGTTAGTTGTTGGAAGCCAATGTCCTGCTTTTTTGCGATATTAAAAGCATGTCTCAAACCAAAAGTCTGTAGCATCTAAGTCCACTGAAAACATTACGTATATCATGGAAAACTAACTTATTCACTGCTCAGAATTAGTGGCAATAATTTTTTCCCTCCTATTCAGAATGGTTCGTCAATTTTCAAATTTGTCGATGTGGGTAGGTGACCTGAATTCTTGTGCAAATATATGCTGGGTATTGTTTGGCCGACTGATATTTATGTCTAGTAGACTCCTGTGTGGTGGCAAGGGCCAGGTATATTGGCTTTTAGAATGCTCGACAGAAAGGTCCCCAGTTCCGTAGTCTTGCATTTATGGGAGTATTAGACCGAAACTTAATTTTCTAGGGAGGAACTGGTTTTGTTTGATAGGTTGTATTAGTTATTGTTTATGGTGGTAGTTGCATGCTGAAAGAGTCGGCCTTTCTATAACCTACACGCATATACAAAAACACTGTTGTGAGGCAACTTGTTAAACAGCATTTTGCTTTTATGTAATGTTTTCTTTCTGTTTGTAGGTTACATGCCCGTATCAAGCTGAATCTGACACTGAATTGAGTTTGTCCATGGGCGATTATGTCGTCATACGAAAGGTTTGTGTTGTTGATTCTTGTTTGCCAACTCTGTGGTTGTAGTTACTTTATTTTTTTTGGTTTAGAGTTTCGCATTAGCTCCTTGAATCATTTGCAACTGCAAGTTCGGAATGAACTTGGACTAATCCGGTCGACACCATTCTCTAAGTAAATTTTATCATGGGTCATTTGAAAACGACTTTTCATGTCCAACCCCGACCTCCGTCTCTATCATACGCTTGGAGACAGGAGCCTTTGAGGCACCTGGAGTAGCAGCAACCTGTGTTCACCTTGCTCTCAATCCTTATATGAAAAGGCTAGCGGCTAGCCTTAGGATCCTCTATGCTTGTTTTTCACCGGTTAAACACTATCCATCATTTTTCTGTCTTCATTGTGGGTCATTTACAATGTTGGCGTCACTGCAGGTTTCCAACAATGGCTGGGCCGAAGGGGAATGCAAAGGCAGAGCTGGTTGGTTTCCATTCGGATATATCGAGAGACGGGAGCGTGTTCTAGCCAGCAAGATCGCTGAAGTTTTTTAAAATCGGTCATCTTAAAAAAACGATTTTTTGTTTGAAATTTGTTAATGTGAATCGTTTTATCGAAATGAATATGTACAAACCCAACTGGCTTGACATCTTAGCCTGTAGTAAATTTTTTTAACTCTTCTATTATCCTCATTAATAGTTGCCCTTGTATTTTTTTTTTTTTTTTTTTTTGTTTCCTTGAAGGTGGCAGAGAAATTAGTAATGTTATGCAAGTGTAATTGATGATTCAAAACTTCTATTCTACTTTGTCAGGATACAGATCTTTTGCTCAATCTTTTTTATTCGGAACACCGATCTTTGTAGATTAATTTCGACCTATGATATATATGTATTCTGGTGCACAAAATAAATACTAGATTATGCTCTTCCTGTGATTGTTTCTTTTGTAGTTTGTTTGACTGATATAATTTGGTGTGAAAGATCGGAAGACAAGCTACATTGTTCGGGTGAAATGATTTCGAGAGGCCAGGGGAGAATACAGTCAATACAGGCAACCGAGGAAAATGGAGGGGTTAATGTAATTATACTCCATGCAAAACAGATGGGAGCCAAATTTTCATTGTTCTAGGACGACTGTCCCAGCTAGCACCTACCTGTTCCGCCACAAAACACTACTAAAAAAGAATGTTATTTCTTTCATTTCAAATTTATTTGTGCCGCATACTATGGAAGGCATCATATTATTCGTTTGAGGTCCGGCATCATATTATTCGTATAGCAATATGAAGTACAAACTAGCTTTGTCTTCGTAACAGTAGTTGATCACTTGATCATGTGTAAGACGGTTATATGGTACAACACATAGTAGCTAATATACAACTCATTTTGGTAAGCAGTTACACGCCGTACAACAATCTTATTTGAGTTTTTGTGTAGTCACACATTTGCGCCTCGAGATAGTTCACTTCTCCATATAATTAGCTGGTTACTGCATCAGAACCAAAGCCACATCTGCGAAACCAGAATGAAAAGTTGCAAGTAGTTGTTCCTAGTAGCCTGCTACTACCTTTGTATTTACTCCCACCGTTCCAATCATTTGTTTACCTTGATTAAAATATTCCTCAAAAAGGAAAAAAAAAAAGGTAAACAAATAATTGAGGCGGATGGAGGATATCATTTCCATGACTCTGGTTGTCAAACAGACTATTCCACTTGAACAAAATTTCTCATGACATTTAACTGCCTTCTAAAAACAATATATACAGAAAATTGTGGTGTCAGCCACGGTCTCAGTATTGTACTATGATCGGTGGCGTGTAGTCATGTACTCATGTACAGTGGCATTGTTTACCACTATTAGCTTTTCGATGGTCATATATGCAGCCTATGGTCTGTTCGATGATATATTAACCTAGCCAGGAACGGCCACAATGTTAACTATCGGTCAATTAGGGGGCCTTATCAGTCAGTTGTCGCTTGTAACAGTCAAATATCGGCTACTCTTTAGATTTCTTTTACATATAGGAAAGTATTGCAGTAAGCTAAAAGAAACCTAAATAAATTGGCCAATAATTAAAACATATGTACCTGAGCTAGTAGTTCATTTGCCGGTTGGAAGATAGACGGGCAAAAATAATCCCTAGTATAATGAAAATCATCAACATCTGCACAGGTTACTAAGGTTATTAGCAGATGTAACTGGCTCATAAAATGTATGAGAAGTGTAGGGTGTGCTTACAAGAGTCAATCCCGACTCGCTTTTCACGACGTATAATTTCCTGAAAATACAGAACCAACAAAATTTCTTGTGATAAGTCGGATGGTAAGCATCATGCTTTAAAGGACATGAGCTGATTCGAGATCATGAGGGCTCATGGCGCCTAGGTTCGCCCACCAAGCGTTTTGTAAACTAAGGTAAGAATATTGAAGTACCTTTTATTCAGAGTTCCGGAGTCCTTGCAAAGTTTCATTATTGCATTGACCCTGCTGAGTGTTATTGTGGCATTTGGATCCGTCTTGTCAATCTATACATACAAGCAAACCCACAGCGTATTAATATGATGCAGCAAGAAACAGCAATGTAAACTTGTGGCCTCTGTAAGAGATTGATTACCTTTGATTTTAATATGCAGGAGAAATCGAAGAAAGCCCCGTAAACATCAGCCATTGTATCAGTCCGTTCAATAACTATAGCAGCGAGACCTAGAAAGTAGATCATATATCAGAACATCCACAGGAGATAGTACCATATGATTGATTAAAGAGCTACCTCTGTTTCTACCAGTAGCTCATTAGAATTAAATAGAGTAAGGCTCGTGCCTCTTGCACTCGAGACATGTTAATTATCCTAGCTTAGGCAATATTATGCATTTAGCAAGATTAGGACTGACAGCCGATACAACAAAAGTAGTCCACTTTGAGATTTAATATTATGCCTATACTAAAATTTGAAAACATCAGATAGAAGAAAACATCATTTACCACGTCTCATTTTTACGACACCTCTGAAGACCTGGATATTGTTGTAGCACAATGCCAGTGTTCCCATTGCCATAATCTAGAACAATGACGATATGCGAGTTACATAGTAGGGCGAGAGAATAGAGTAAAGAAGTAAGCCAAAACATAAGGGAAGCATACAAAACTGACAAAGACCCAAATAAGATTTAAAATACACGGTCCGATTTGAACAAATCAAACGTAACAAGTTTTATGTTGAAATTTAGTGAATTTAATGGTATAAGCAAACATAGTTGACCATCAACAGAAATGAAGACAATAAAACTGTAATGAAGATAGTATAGAATAACACAAAAGATCACATACAAGTGGAATAGAACAGGATCGGAAAATAGCATGATCGTGCAAAGCAGACAAGCATGCGAGGCAATCTTCCACATGAAACAAAGCATTGGTTACCATTTCATTTAAACAACTGACTGATTTCAGGGAGTTCTCCTCGTACTTCAAATCCTACACGACAAATTTCAATACAAATGAGTTTTTAAATAGAAAGTTCTCCTCTTGGTTTTGTTTTGTTTCTTTTATGGGTATATGATGTGTCAGTACATGGATACAGTTAAATACATCCGAAACCTTTAACTCATCATACGGGTAAGCCTGTGAGACAGTTTGTTAAAATTGTCTCTAGGGAAGGTCATTGCAATCATAAAAAAAAATGAATGTAAAATCTCGATGTACTACTTCAATTAGGAGTTAGTTACCGTGGCCTAATCTCAATCTTTGCTGCAAATATACAGCAGACAGGGGCATAAGATGCAATTGTGATAACTGTAATGCAATGTTGCGGCCTAGATATAATACCACGAAAGGAACACTAACCTCAAGTTTGTCGACATATTTTTTCCATATTTCTTGAGGCCAAAACATGCGAGATTTTGGTATTTCATTTATATCTTCAAGGTAATCATGAATAATGTTGGTTTTCTGCACAATATGGCTTGCTATTACACAGTAATCAACATAAGTTACATCACATCATTAAATAAAGAAGATTGAGACCGAAAATAAAAACCTGAAGAAGTAGACCCATTGCATTCGAAATATTTTCTGGTGCTAAATCCTCCAAGCCGGAGTTATGGAAAAGCTTTGACAGACCAAGGCCAACAAGTCCTGCAACATAGTGGCAATATTCATCGTAGTCGTTAACAGTTTCTACCTGCAATTAGTGAATTTGAATTAAAATGGCACATAAATACTCGCAACATCAATTTTCAGACTCAGAGATCAATATAATTAAGTGTTCCACAATTGCTGGAACCATGGCTTATAGCATGCTACAATAACTTTTCAAGAATGAATGGATGCCATGGTTACAAATTCTGACATGGAAATATCAGTTTTCATATTTCGAGTATTTTATTTTTCTTAATATCACAAACCTCCTTTTGTATAAATTTGGCCATCCCCGCACCCATCCTTTTGGTGATATCCGCAATTGCTTCTTGATAGCTGCAGATACAGTAAGTTTTAACACTTTCGACTGGCAAAAACAAGCATGAATGCACACAGTAGCAGCAGCACAACAACATGACCCCTAAAAACTCAACAAATGGCGGTGTAAGGAGGGGCAGAGGTCGGATGTACGAGCCTTACCTCTATGTTAACCACACAAAAAAATCAAGAAATATGTCGAATGATCGCTACTTAATAATATAAAAGAAGCACAGCGAAAATTAAGTTGCATCTTCATATTTTCTAGGCTGTTGTACAGCATGAAAGTGCTTTCAATTCACACTTTTATCATACAGAATCCATACGTTAGAATTTTACCCTTTGTCAAGCTCTAGGAAAGCCGTTGAGACGTGATGAAACTCATCCATGAGAACTTTGTAGTGCTTCGTACCACCTTATAACAAAACAAGCAATTCAAAATACATGAATATGCTAAATGGAATTACTAATTATTAAACTGAGAGAAGCAAATTATATTTATCAAGTGCAAAATTCAGATCACTCACAAGAAAAATGCCAGTCAGGATCGTATATGTGCTGATGAAAGGCTTTCAGAATCGGCATTTTGACTTCTGTGGCTACGCTCGTATCATCCTCTGTACAGCAGCATTAAAATTATGTAATGCTCCCTAGTCCCTAGTCCCTCCATTTATATTCAATCAAGCAAATTTATAAAACACTTCCTGCACTGACTAACTATAAGTGAATGTTTTAACTCGAGAATTACACGTACATTCTAGCAAACTTTAGAATTAAGAACTACTCCGTATCTAATACATACTTCTTTAATTTCAGTTAGCTATGTTACTTCAGCGCTTCACCTTCTTGGGTGTTTGACATTCCAACATAATTCACATGACACAACTTTTCGATAATTTTTCACAAATATAACCGTATCCTACATGCAACACCATGTCCTAGTCGAACATTTACAAGTTACAACCGAGTTATACTAATAACATAGGAAAGGCATGATAAGATCTGAGCACTAAGCAAACAGGAAAACAGCGTAGTAAAACTCGTAGATACAATAGAAACTAGTTACATACATGACTAATACAGCATGATAAGATTGAGTTCTTAAGCTGAAAGAGACAAACCTACAGTGTCAAGGGCTCTAAGTACCAAATAAAACACACATACCTGCAATGCAACAAAGTAGAATTGTTAAAAAGCTCTTAACTTTATTAGATACGGATTTTCGCATGTGAGTATCTTACAATGATAAGACGCTACTGAGTGATATTGACTTTCAGTATCACTCTCTCACATGTCCTACACATTTTCCAATGTACCTATGAGAGGGTGGTCTAAAAACTCAATATTACCTGGTGACGTTATCTCATTTTCATTTTCCGTGAAAATGTTTGAAGAATTTACTACCCAGCACATTTGTAGACCTCACACATGACATGACTACATGAGTTTACAATGATAAAAGATTAAAAGCCAACTTATTTCATCATTTGGTCCCCATGTAAATCACTTGAACTACTACATATGACAATTTCCCCTTATGGGTTAAAATGGATCTTTCAAGAAATATAGTTCAATTTTCCTAAGGGCGTGTTTGGATTGAAAGATTTGGAGGCAAAGGGAACGGAGGGAATTGGAAGGATTAGAAATCCATCGTTTGGTTGGTAAAATGAAGGTATGGGATTTGGAGGGGAGCATTTCCTTCGGCAAATTATTTCCCCACCAACATAGGCAAGATTTGGAGAGACAATCGTTTTTTT
>JAOWBH010000001.1:368751-379554 GCA_028566215.1 Silene coronaria
ATTTGGTTGGAGGATCATCCATAAGTTTCATAGCTCAAGAACAAGTGAAGGAAGGAGTCCTTACTTGTGCCCATTTTTCAAAACATCTACTATGTAAGGATGATTTCTTTTCTCCTTATTTTGATTATTTTGTTGTGCATGCACTAGGTCCATCACAACTAGTTTAATGAGTGAATTAGTTTGTTATTAGAAATGCCTAATAAGTAGGTTAATAAATCTAACAATTATTCTCTACAGAACCTCTTGTTACCACACCCCTCTCATCTTGCCTTTCATGTATATCTTAACCTCTTGGATCGATTTCCAAATTCTTTTGAACTCTAAATTCTTATTCACCGTTGGTATATAATTGTTTTGTAGCATGTTAGGGAGAGCCGTAAACCATCAAGCTTGTGCCCAACTGTCGGTGTTTAGGGCCCTGGGCTATCCAAACCTTGAGTTCACTAGAGAACCACATCGTAACGACTTCCAAGCTCTAGCCTGCGTGAAGATGAATGCCACTAGGTGTGTGTCCGATGCCGCTTTAGTGACTTTGGGAATTAGGGACGATGTATTGGGTATCTTTCGGGGGCTTGGGTTGGAGAGCCTTTACCACTTAAACGAGTTATTCTACCGAGACCTTACCTTGGAGTTCCTTAGCTCCTTCATCTATGACCATTCGGACTTCTCGGTCCGCTTTCGTGTTCGTAACGTCGACTACTACCTTAGCTACCATCAATTTGCGCAAGCCTTTGGTATACCCCCTAAGAGATCGGGTTTCCTAGATGACCACCCTAAGAAAGTGTCGGCGGCCTAGTTTATCAGGTATTACACGGGGAGGAGAAAGACCAATGTAAGTGCCATGAAGGCAAATGACGTGGAGCACCCGGCTATACATGTCTTTCTTAGACAATTGTCATACCTTTTGTTCGGGAGGGACAATGTGAGTAAGCTAAACTCTTGGGTGGTTTTCTTGTTAACCTCTTACCTAGAGGTGACAATCGGGTCACTCGGGTCTATTACGGGTCGGGTCATATCGGGTCTGGGTTGTGTCGGGGTCAGTGACGGGTTCGGGTCGGTTCAGTTCATGTCAGGTCATCTGCGGGTCGGCTCATCAGCGGGTGGCAACTCGGGTCGGGTCGTTAGCGGGTCAGGTTATCAGCATATATTTTCTCTCATGTATTTAGTTTTAGATTGGTAATTTTATGTTTAAACAACGTGTAAGTGTATTAAATGTACTTTTAAGTGAAAATAATTAAGATTAATGTCAATTTGGTCTTATTTACACTATTATTAAGCTAATTTATTATCGGGTCATCTATCGGATTGAGTCAATATTGGGTCACAGGTCGGGTCGGGTCGGTTCAGGTCGGGTTCGGGTTGGAAAAAATAAGGATGTTATCGGTTAGCGGGTCGGGTCGGTTCGGTTTCGGGTCACCCAATTTTCGGGTTGTATCAGGTCGGGTTTCGGGCGGGGCGGGTCGGGTCAGCTTTTGCCAGCTCTAGGGGTAAGGTTGTGAATATCCAACCACCCCTTAATCCATAATTTGCAGGAGCCTTTGAGGGGTAATGTTGTATGTTGTGTATATTGTACTTCCTTTGAGAAGTGTACATCCTGAATGTTGGTTTGTTCTTATTGTTATTGTTGACTTACCCTTAAGATTTAGAGATTAGCATGTCACAAATCACCTCAAGTACATGTCGGTTTGGCTTAGATAGGGTTTAGACAAATAGGGTTGTTATCTATTACTCGTAACTAATTTCTGGTGTGTTTCGGTTTGGCTTGAATAGGATTTAAATAAAAGGGTTGTTATTGATTATTGATTTGATCACAAATCTCATAATGAGAAATTTAACCAGTTGCTGATTAAGGCCTATGGCTGGGTTTCTTAATTTCCAGATTTTCATTGTGAACCTAGCGGCTCAAGCCGTCAAGCCCTAATTGCGGATTCTAAAGAATTTTTTAGTCAAAAAATGTTCAAAAAAAATATATCATAACTTAATTTACGGTGAATTTTTGTTTTAAAATGGTTATTTAAATCTGTTTCTCTACATATGGAGTGATCTATATCCTTATCCACTAGATAGAAAATATTACAATTCATATTCGATCTGTTGATCTAAATCCCAAAATCTGGGCACAATACGCAATTCATCATCATCCCCACACGCCTTCAAATGACTGTTTTTAAGGACCAAACAAATGACTTATCAACTTAGGCGACTGAGGGTTATATAACTACAACATTCTTCTTTGGATGGTGTCTAGTGTCTACTCTTATGTAGCTACAACTACAACGTCTACAAGTGATAAAGGTTCGTCCTGTTTTTGGGTTTGACATTCTTTTAGGGTAATCTTACTGCTTGTAACTTGAAAGGCCCTCTAATGTTTGATCCCCAAAGAGGAATATATCCCAAAATTTTGCAGTCAAATTCACACCAAGCCTTCCTTACATTGGTTAAAAAACCAAGGCTTCAACTGAGTGAAAATAAAATGAGTAAAGCAACATCTCAACCTCTTCATATAAAAATTTGTAGGGTTACAAAAAATTGAAGGGCCTTTATTGACCTTAATTCATAATTAAGGCAAACCACAATAAATAGACATGGTCCCTCAAAGTTGAAAATTTCATATAGGAGTAAGTGAATAACCGTCAGGGGAATTAGCATTAGACCTAATTATCCACCACCTCAATAAGGGTTGGCTCGTAGTCACTAGGAGCCTCGAATCCATGAAGGTTCATGACGGTCGCTGCTACATTAGCAAGGCCACCAGTAGGAACATCCTTGCGGAATCTTACACCAGGAGCAAGACCGGGTCCTCCAATTGCAATAGGGACCTGTCCAATACCAGATGACTAAATGAGCATTTTTCAATACACTATGAAACCCAACAACAAAATGCACCAAAAGAGCTTGCATTTTGGTTGAAATCCCCATTGTTTCTGGTGCCTAGGCAACATGTACAACTGTAAATACATAGATACATAGAGCTTGCATTTTGGTTGAAATCCCCCGTTTGACCAAGGTATATTTTAAAGAAATTAGGGTAGAATATGTTTGTTGACCATTGACCAGTGTAACTTAGACAAGATTAGCAGTCTAGCTGCATGCCCAAGTGTCTTACTGGAGACATTTCATGAAACAATCTCATTTTTTTCTTAAAATGAAGCAAGTGTCGCACACGTTGAGAGTTGCGTGCCAAAGACGAGTACATGAGCTAACTGAATAGTGGGAGTAACTCAACCTCTGACTTAGTCTTTTAGGAGTTCACTCCATTATAAAGAGGCAGAGGTTTCAAATGAAGATATACTAGGAATTTGAATATTTTATTTGAGAAATGTTATAAAGGGCTTTAGAACGATCAAATACGAAAATGAGGCCACTAAAAATGCAGCGGAGGGAGCAAACTGCAAACCAAACAAAGAGAATCAGCTTCAAATTTTCCACGCATCATCTTACCGATGTGCAAGAGTAACAAATATTAACAAAAGCACACAACCAAATAATCCTAAATATTTTTAGCAAGGAGATCACCAATCTACCAGTTAAATTCATATAATTATTCGCTCTATCTCAATACCCTCCATTTTCCGTATTTTAGCCATTTTAAAGGTACAATGTGATTGTTGAGCTAATTTCTTTTTTTGCTATTAGTACCTAAATAGCTCTCACTTGTCCCACTATATCATCATTATCTTGAAACAAGTATTTTTGTTTTATATTTGTAGTTCTGTCTTAAATCGTATTTATTTCATATTTTGGAAAGTAGTAATGGGACAGACTGAGTAATTACCATACGGATCATTCGTATTCCCTCCTATCCAATCCAAGTTCCTACTTTCCTTTTTCGTAAACCGTAAACCCACACCAAAGTTCTCTTTCCCTTTTTAAGTGAACAAGAAGTCATTAAACTACCCCTACCTGCGGGCCTTTTACCCATAGTTTTTACACCAAATTAATAAAATGCCACCAAACTACTCCACACACTCTTTTTACAATACTTTAATCACCAGATCACCCCAGTCACACTTTTGACAATTTTTTTTATAGTATTCTGCGATTTTGTACTATGGTAACTTTGAATTGGATAGGATGTAGCAACTAATTTGATCATCTCTTCATACATCCAATCATCAAAATACAACTCGATATGCAATTGAGGAACCAATCGTCATCAAACCAAACTCATAAATTGTACGGAGTATAATATTACTTACAGGTTCAAGTGTGTGAGATGTAAGAATCTGAATTTTTCCAGCCTTGTCAAGCTGTGGCTGCCCTTTCTTGTCCCTCTTCACCATGTCTTCGGCATTACCATGATCAGCAGTAACCACGTAAACTCCTCCAACTTGATCGATTGCATCAATAATAATCTACGATTGACAAAATCGATTCAACAACGTAATCATGAGTTGTCAAAGAGACATGGGAAAAGCTAGGAAAACCTAAACAAGACTGTCGGAGCAGCCCATATAATAGGTAGCTGTGACTTCATGAGAGGTGAATTAGTGGGTAAATGGACGGGGTTTTCATTGAATACAGTTGATCTCACATTATGTAAATGTGAGACCTCATAGAAGACCACCTAATGGCAATACACGTCAGTACATCACCACAATATTAGGAGGCCATTCTTTTTGTTAACTTAAGGTTGGATCCCACAAAATAAACCCTCCATCCATGCAGAAAGTACTTCAGACTATAATGAGTGGGAAAATAGAAATTGAATATGTAGGCAAGAGAAGAGGGGGATCAAAATATGGCTCCAACATGTCGCAACTAGTTATCACTTTCAACTGCAAATGGTTATAAACCCAATTTATAGCATGATGGTCCTACCTTAACAGCTTCGTCAGCAGCTTTGCAAGCCACAACTGTCGCTTCTATATCACCGGTGTGACCCACCATGTCACTATTGGGTAGGTTGACACGAACCTGAAGAGATGTAACAGACACATTTAACGAAACCTTGATAAAATATGTGTGTATTGAAAAGATACGGGAAGAAACTCAATAATTACCTGTTGGAATTTGCGGCTCAAAATAGCATCCCTAGCCTTTTCAGCAATCTCCACAGCCTTCATCTTTGGTTGGACGTCAAAAGTAATGCCACTATCACTAGGGATTTCCACGTACTCTTCCATTTCTGAGTTGAAGTACCCGGAGCGGTTCCCATTCCAGAAAAAGGTAACATGACCAAATTTAACAGTTTCACTGCGATAAAAGAAACAAATGCCATTTAGAGTACGTATAGACACCAGATAAAAATATAAACCTAGCTCTTGTATACAGCGAAAGAGGTAGAGAAGTTGGGCATTTGAGACACATTTGCATTAAAACATAGGAAAAACATGGAGTGGTTGCTTTTAAAAAGTTGATAAAACAATGTTTGATAGTTTGTAGATAACAAATGAACTTACTACGACATATCAAAAAAACACCACAACAAAAAAACGACAAAGCCACATTATACGAGCCACCACTAGAAACTGCTATAGAGACGTACCGGAAAGTAAATCAAATAAAAACATAGATAACAAAATAGATAGAAAAGACAAGAAAACAAAGATATAAACAGGGCTCAAGTGGAGTAAAATAAAAGCAAATGACAAAGAGGGACTGGGAGATAGAAAAGCAAGAGAAAAGTTAAGGCAGTGAGAGATTAAAAGAAAGAAAAACCAAAAAAGAAGAGCAACCAAAAAAATAAAACAGAACGTGAATAAGCGACAAATAAGTAAAATAACCAACTAAACAGAAGACACACTCAGGCTTTACGGTTTTTTCAGGATAGATGCATGGTTTATAAGACAAAAGAGTAACAATAGTTCGGTCAATCACCTCATAATAGAAAAAGTATCCTTTATGGATCAAAGTAGTAATTAGCCATGACCAAGTTTGAATATAAGTGCGTTTGATGCCCAAAATTTCATGTAAAACATGACACATCAAAACATATGAACAGTCTCGATTCTTTTATACATGAAAACAACTAACCAGAACATCATCAAAGACACCGAGCCCCGTCAGCCTAAACACACACACACACAAAAAAAACAGTTCCCTCAAACATAATCAAAACAAAAAAATGGACGAACTAGAAAAATAAAACAGTACCAAATCTCCACACAATCTATAGAACACAAAGCAACGTAGTATGTCACATATGTACCACACATTCAACATCAGAAACAATACAACTAACCTGCAGGCAAAAGTCCGCACTCCATTGTAAGTTAAGTATTCCCCAGAAGTTCTATCAATTTCAGGAGGAGAAACAAGGTAGTGACTAGGAAGCTTCAGCTCGCCATCATATTCAAGCATACCAGCATAACGAATTTCAGGAACACGGACTCTATCGAACTTATCAAAATCCTTATATTCAAGGGCTTTGGCCATCATAACCATACGATCAGCACGGAAGTTCATCGTTACAACAGCATCCCCATCAACTATTGGACCAACGGCTTTGCCATTGTCATCGACAATGACAAAAGGTGGCAAGTATTGGTCGTCTGCCTTGGATTGTTGTGATCTCAATGTCTTGATGGCTTCGACTCCATTCTTGAACTTGTATGGAGCTTCCCCAAGCACTTGAGCATCCCAGCCTCGTTTCACAACTTCCCAATCATTCTACAAAGTGATGACCCCAAAATTAATGAGCGATTACTGAAACGTTCATTGAATTCAAACTGACATCTCATTCGCCACAAGAATCTAAAGCAAAAAGTGCATGAAATAATGGCAGACAGAATAATTGTCATTCATGGGAGCAAACACACTTCTACACACGCAAATAGGATAATGGCAAGAGTAAGGCTAAGACAGCGCTGACTCTGCGCGAATGTGAACAGTAGTTCGTAGTTTCATACTTCGTAGCAAAGGAGCATGAATATAAGAACACTGGACACCAGAATCTAGGGATTCATTTGAAAGTAATTTCCTTAATTGGTAAAATAACAGTGTGAAAACATACACATGCATCAACAATGCTCAAAGCCAAACCATGCAGCAAAGTTTACTGAGAAAACAGTAGTTAGCAGCACGTCTTTCGTTAAAAGAAATACTGAGTACATGTTTGCCAATTACCACACAGAGAATTACAAACCTCATAGCGATCCATTGTGACGTACATGCGACCACCACCAGATGCAATCTGTGCATCAATACCTTTCTCGCGTAAATCAGAGAGATCTTTCTCAAGGGTTTCCGCAAAACCAATACTTGAACCATCCAAAACATCACGACCATCAGTAAGGATATGGACACGGATCTTCTTGGCACCACGTTCGGCAGCTCCTTTCAACAACAACTATACAAAAACAGTGGCAGGTGAGTCAGGGAAAAATGACACGGACAATTTGTAAGCACTATTGAATCACTTGAAATGCTCTTAATACAAACAGAATACCTGTAACTGATCAAGACGGGAATGTACACCTCCATCACTCAACAGCCCAATAAGATGCAATGTGTTAGTCTCAAAGGACTCCTTGATATAATTGAACCCTGCACCATCGTAAATTTTCCCAGAGGCAAGAGCAAGATCAACCAACTTCGCTCTGCATGAGTACAAGGACGTAAAAATAACAAGTCACAATTTGCAAACAAAGATATTGGCTGCAGTTCATTACTATAATAAATTAAATGAATGAATGAACAAAATAATCCGATTTTTTTTACTATTTGGTTAAAGCTAACCTACAATTTGCTTAAGCACACAGAAATGCCCGATGCCGGGTGAGTATATATTCTGTAACTGGTGTCAACCTTCTTACAACAATTATCCTTTAGAATTACTCACACTCGAGGGTAATCTCCCAAGTAACTAGATGCTCGACCATATTTGAATGGATATAGATAAATAAGGTAAAACACACAATTAGACCAAGAAAGATCCATTACACAACCACCAATGAGTAGAGCTGGCAAAAGTTGACCCGAGCCGATGAACCCGACCAGCCCGAAACCCGACCCAATATAACTCGAAACCGAACTGACCCGACCCGACCCGCTAACCGATAACATCCTTATTTTTTCCAACCCGAACCCGACCTGAACCGTCCCGTAACCCGTGACCCGATAATGACTCAACCCCATTCACGTTGTTTAAACATAAAAATATCCATAAAAAACTAAATATATAAGAGAAAATATATGTTAATAACCTAACCCGATACTGACCCGCTAACAACCCGACCCGACTGGTCACCCGCTAATGACCTGACCCGAAGATGACCTGACACCGTAACCGACCCGACCCGTCGCTGACCCGGTACAACCCGGACCCGATATAACCCGGCCCGCTTTGACCCGACCTGTAACCGACCCGAGTGACCCGATTGCCACCCCTACCAATGACCAATGACCAATGCCATAATTACTGCTACTCTTCCCTAGCACCGCTAAGACTTGATCAGGAAACATTATCTGTGGAGAGAATATAATCTTATATTTATAGTGATTCCTCAATTACCGTTTGCTTCATAATTGAAAACAAGGTGAGTTGAATCCAAATCTCATCAAACATGATTCAGCTACTATCTTTTGAAACATTTAATGTATCCAAATTATCAAAGCAACTTTTTTGCAGCAAAGATGTCACCGGTTGACAATTTATCTTCCAAAGCAAACCCATTTAGAATTTCAGACGAAACATTAAAGTCAAGAAACGGACCCAAGGGTTTCATAGAGTATTTTTGAATATTAACTAAATACAAACAACCCAATAGCTATTTAACAAGTTGAGCAACTAAGTATAAGAAGCAACATTAGTGACAGTAATAAACAAAGATTGAAAGAGAAAGAAGTTGACCCTTGAGCGAAGATTCGACCAGCACCAAGAGCATTGTGACCAACTTCACTGTTACCCATGTCATCCTCTGTCGGGAGCCCCACGGCTTTACCATGAGCCCTAATCAACCTCCATTTATCCGGAGCGCCCTAAATAATCAACAGCAATATATTCGTTATTAAAGAAATACAAATTTAACATCGTCCAACAATCTTTGCACCCTAAATAATCAAGAGCAATATATTCGTTATTAAAAAAATACAAATTTAACATCATCCAACAATATTTGCACAATCTTCCTCTAATTATCGTTTTACAGCAGTTATTTTGTATTATAAACAACTTACTTATTGACAGAAATAAATGAATATTTAACCGATCAAAGAGATGCTTATTCTATAACTATCACTCAATCATATAATGGAAGTGGGTAACCATTTATTCTACCAACAAAACTCTTTTATGATTTATCCAAATAAACATAGATCCACATAATTACTACTATAAGATCGACAATCAGTGCATAAACATTCAATATTGGAGTAATTAATATCCTAAAACACAATGAATATAGAGCTAGTTAGTAACTAGTTTAATTTACCCACTATAATAATATCAGTATGTTCGGATTCATTTTACACAGGACTAAAAAAAGAAAGAGACCTGTTTAAGAGAATCCATGGTGGGAGTTTCAGCAACATGAATACAATTGTATTGATTAGGATTAGCTTCACCCCAACCATCAAGAACAATCATGCCAATGATCTTATCCTTGGGTAGTTTTGGATGGTCAGCCAACTTCCATGAGCTTCCCATTTTGTTTCAGAAATTACAAGAGAGATTGAGATGCGAAGATGTGATTTGAGATGTTTGTTTGGAAAAGGCGGAGGATTGGTGGTTTATGGTGTAGTAGGTTTGGGGGTCGATGCTTTTATATATATATATATATATATATATATATATATAGGGTCGAGATCCTATGCGAACTAAAGTACGGTGCGAACCGTACGAACTACTCAGATACATATAGTATTAATACTGGATACATACGGTATTAATACCAGATACACTTGGTATTAATACCAGATACACTTGGTATTAATACCATATACATACGGTATTAATACCAAATACACATGTATTCGGTAGTTATGTCATGCGTATCCGGTAGTAATACAAAGTGTATCTAGGGTGGTATTATATGTATCCACTGCCCCCACCACCACCACCACTGCCCCCACCACCACAACCACCACCATTACCACTCACCAATGCCGTCATCTCCCCCAATTTCCATCTCCACCATTACCTGAAGCTGTGCATGAAATGAGCACCACTCTCGCCACCGACCTCTAACTTTTCCGACGCCGCCCACCATAACCCCACACCACCATAGCTTATAGTCGCTACTCGCCACATCTACCATTCTACCAACGACCACAACAGCCACCTCAATGGCACCATTGCGCATCACTACCTGAAACTACCACCTCAAACCCGCTCTTCTCTCCACCACAACTGAGTACTCCGTTAAACATCAAGCGGCATCACCATAGATCTCATTTCTTTAAAAAAAAATTGTTATTTAAACCATAGATCTATGAAAAACAAAGAAGATTTTCAAAAAATTAACCAGAACAATGACATTATTGAAAAATTCTGAGTCAAATACACTCCATTTCGACTGAAATTTAATTGTAGTTGTGGTGGTGCGGCAAGAACTCCGACAACTAGTTAAAACAGCGAGGAGATTGACAAAAAAACATGGAGTTCGAGAACCACCGGCGAGGGAGCTATGCGATGCGCCGACGAGGTTTATGTCGGAGCTCCGGCGGTGATATGGGTGCTCAACAGTGGAGGTTATCGGGGTTTATTTATTAGATGTGGTTGTCATATACTTGATACAAGTTTATATTGAGATATAAATATAATCTGAACCATTTATCTGTTTAATCCAATGGTTCTTATGGAGTTCGTACGGTTCGCATTGAAGTATAGGTTCGTACAGGATCCTAATTCTATATATATAT
>JAOWBH010000001.1:399075-412627 GCA_028566215.1 Silene coronaria
ATAATGTGTAAACGGGAAGGGGATCCTACTTAATGAAAAGTTAAATGGCGTCTTCGAGGGTGCTTTTGTTGGAATTTCATGCAATACTTAGGAAAGGAATAGACTCATGCGGATCCTCACAGGGAAGAACCTTCATGTAAATGACTACCTTGGTACACAATTCTTTATTCTGGCCATTATATTCCGCATAATGTTATTTTGACATGCAGATGCAGTAGTTTAGATTTTAGAACAACTGTGTCTTTTTCCACGGAATTCCTACTAGCTATCATTGTTGGAATAGTGAGGTTGGGGCTGAAGTCTGAGCTGTGACTGTGAGTACATTGAATTCCAGTTCGTGATGACTGAGAAACGTTTTCAACATAATTCTAGTTCAAGATAAATAGAAAGTTGGTTATTTTGACTTCTAACCAGGTCTTTTGTGTGTGAGAAAAAAAAGGGTATTGGTTTTTGATGTCCTTTCAAATTTCAAATGGCATTGGTTTTTGATGACCTTAGTACTTTTAAGTTAAACCTATTTGCATTTTAATATTGCATGTTCTAGTAGAAAATAAAATATTTACTCGGATAAATTGCTGAATGTTTTTGTTAATTGGATAAATTGTTGGCTATATGGTGCCAAATTTTAAGTGTTTCTTTTTGTTGGTTTTGCCTTTTATCATTGTAATCCTGATGTGATATTTTTAAATAGCTGATGGCCAATATTGAGGAGACAGTTGGTGTTGGGAAAGGAACTCCAAAAATGTATGCAACTGTAGATCTTGAAAAGGCTAGAGTTGGGAGAACAAGAATGATTGAGAATGAAGCTGCTAACCCCAGGTGGTATGAGTCATTTCATATTTACTGTGCGCACTTGGCTTCAGACGTCATATTCACTGTAAAAGATGATAATCCTATTGGGGCAACACTGATTGGAAGAGCATATGTACCGGTTGAGGAACTATTGAGTGGGGAAGAAATTGACAGATGGGTTGAAATTTGTGACCGAGAAAGGAATCCCTTAGATTCTGGTGCTAAGATTCATGTGAAGTTGCAATTTTTCGACGTTATCAGAGAAAAGGGTTTCAATCACGGAATCAGAAGCTCAAAGTACCCTGGAGTTCCGTACACTTTTTTTCCTCAAAGAAGAGGATGTAAGGTCTCTCTGTACCAAGATGCACATGTTCCGGATAATTTCACTCCTAAAATACCTCTCTCCGGTGGCAAGTACTATGAGCCTCACAGATGTTGGGAAGACATCTTCGATGCAATTACAAATGCAAGACACATGATCTACATTACTGGATGGTCTGTATATACAGAGATCACACTTATAAGAGATTCAAGGAGGTCAAAACCTGGTGGGGACATAACGCTTGGTGAGCTGTTGAAGAAGAAGGCAAGTGAAGGCGTTAGGGTGTGTATGCTTGTGTGGGATGACCGTACATCCGTTGGTTTATTAAAGAAGGATGGTTTAATGGCAACTCATGATGAAGCAACTGAGGAATTCTTCCGGGGTTCTGAGGTGCATTGTGTCTTGTGTCCCCGTAATCCTGATAATGGTGGGAGCATAGTACAGGATCTTCAGATCTCTACTATGTTCACACATCACCAGAAAATTGTTGTGGTTGACACTGCAATGCCCGGGCGAGAGTCGGGGAAACGGAGGATCATGAGTTTTGTAGGGGGGATTGATCTTTGTGATGGGAGGTATGATTCTCAGTTCCATTCCCTTTTCAGGACTCTCGACACTGCCCATCATGACGATTTCCATCAGCCTAATTTCCCTGATGGTGCTATTACAAAAGGTGGGCCCAGGGAGCCTTGGCATGATATCCACTCCCGCCTTGAGGGACCTATTGCTTGGGATGTCTTGTTCAATTTCGAACAGAGATGGAGAAAGCAGGGTGGCAAAGATGTGCTAGCTCCCTTAAGAGAGCTTGATGACATCATCCCTCCCTCGCCAGTCACTTTCCATGAAGATCCGGAGACATGGAATGTTCAGTTGTTTAGATCAATTGATGGTGGGGCCGCATTTGGTTTCCCCGACACACCTGAAGATGCAGCTAGAGCAGGGCTCGTGAGTGGTAAGGATAACATCATTGATCGAAGCATCCAAGATGCTTATATCCATGCCATTCGTAGGGCTAAGAATTTCATTTATATTGAAAATCAATACTTTCTCGGAAGTTCATTTGCTTGGGAGGATACCGGTGATATCAAGCTCGAGGAGGTGGGTGCTTTGCATCTAATTCCCAAGGAACTTTCCTTGAAAATTGTGAACAAAATCGAGGCTGGCGAGAGATTCTCAGTGTATGTTGTTCTTCCAATGTGGCCTGAGGGAATACCAGAAAGTGCTTCTGTTCAAGCAATATTAGACTGGCAAAGGAGGACAATGTCAATGATGTACAAGGATGTTATCATTGCAATGCAAGCTAGAGGTATTGAGGAGGATCCGAGAAATTATTTGACATTCTTTTGCTTGGCTAATCGTGAGGTGCAGAAGAGTGGTGAGTATGAGCCTTCAGAGCAGCCTGAAGCAGGCTCTGATTATGAGAAAGCCCAGCAGAATCGACGGTTTATGATCTATGTTCATTCAAAAATGATGATAGGTATGTCTTTGACTATTCTTCTTGCTTTCATCTCTCTTTCTTGGATTATATACTTATATTTCCTGATTGAAAAATAGAGTTGAGTTTCTGGCTAAATATTTAAAGCAATGCCGTTAATGATGGGAGGAGCATGCAGTTTGAATATTTATCGAAGTTTTGCGAATGTCAAACCAGTACTGAACCATAAAATGGTTGATCGTATTTGCGGCACAGTTATGCACTTTACCATAAACCATTTACTTTTTTAAAAAATGCTACTATTATTTACAAAACTTCTACTTTTCCTGGAGTTTGTGATGGTACAAATAAACAAATTTAAACTTGGCAATTTATAGAATCTCAAAATTACCATTCTGCGAGTTTATATTTTTACCAACAAGGGTTGTGCCCAATGGTAAAAAGTCCTTCAGAAGTCAGTCAAGTGTTCGATTTCCTTTGAGTTAAAATATAGCCCTGTTGGTAGGCGACCTTGAAACACCACATTAACCCCTCAAAGAGGTCGGTGGTCGCCTGGCCTTGGATTGGGTAAGGCCTACCCTTAAATCTAAACTTTTATGTACAAATTTTTTTTTTTTTTTTTTTTTTTTAGTAACAAACAACTAGTTAGCGTTTTTAGGTTTACTCGCGTTTTGATTTTCATCTAACCTTTTAGTGAAAACCCGAAGCAATTATTTGATTCAGTTGGAACGATTTTAGGTTAGGGCTTTATCTTTTTGAACAATTGGATAACTAACCGCTATTTACCAAGCTATCGACTTACAATATACCATGCATTTCTTGTAGTGGACGACGAATACATCATAGTTGGATCTGCCAACATCAATCAAAGGTCAATGGACGGTGCTCGTGACTCGGAAATAGCTATGGGTGCATACCAGCCCAACCACTTGAGCAGCCGGAACCAACCAGCCCGAGGCCAAATCCATGGCTTCCGTATGTCCTTGTGGTATGAACACCTTGGCATGCTCCACGATTCTTTCTCACACCCTGAAAGTCAACAATGTGCCGAGAAGGTCAATCAAGTTGCCGACAAATACTGGGACCTCTATTCGAGCGAGTCACTTGAACGTGACTTACCCGGTCATCTACTTAGATACCCTATTGGTGTTTCCAGTGAAGGAGATGTCACCGAGCTGCCAGGTTTTGAGTGCTTCCCGGACACCAATGCACGGGTGCTGGGTACTAAGTCAGACTATCTCCCACCTATCTTGACCACCTAAACTAATCCCATGTCTAGATTCCAAAGGTAAGAACCTGTTGTCTCATATAGTTCAACTGTTGAATCATGTTGGTAATGAATGATAATAACGTAGTGCTCTAATATCAGGGTGATGCTTTTCTTTGTGCGTTTCTTAAGCTGTTTTTCAACGAATTTTTGTTGCTTTTCTGTGATGTTGATGGTCACATAATCATTTGTTCAGTTGATCTACTTTTGTAACAGAAATTTTATTCGACCAACTTTATTTTCTACTGTTGATGTTTTTTATTTACTCTCCTTGACTATTTTGATTGTGATAAAATTTACCAAAAATTCTCATTTGTGACGGTACTGTTCCGTCACAAACTCGTGACCTTTCACAAGCTGGAAGTGGGAGGGCAAGTGAGAGAGGGTTTGTGAAAGGTCGCAAGTTTGTGACGGTTACAAGCGAGAGTTTACTAATGCTTACCTCAAACATGACTGATTCCCTTGACATGCATTGAGCAGTTTTCTGATGTTGATATTTAGTTTCATTAATTAATTTTTTTTTTGACGTGTTTATCAAGTACTCCTTCCGTCCCCGTTATTTGTTTACCAATTTTATTTTAGGCTTTGTTTGGATAGGAAAAAAGGAGGGAAAGGGAGGGGAGGGGGAAGGAGGGAAGGGAACAGAAGGGAAGGAGGGGGAGGGAAAATAAAAAAAAATAATTTTCTCTCCAAATCTTGCCTATGTTGGTGGGGAAATAATTTACCTTGTAGGAAGGAAATGGAGGATCCATTTTCCCTCCCCCTCCAAATCCCTTATCTTCATTTTATCAACCAAACGATGGATTTTTAATCCTTCAAATTCTCTCCCCTCCTTTTCCCTTCAAATCTTTCAATCCAAACACACCTTAGGGTGTCTCATTTATTTGTTTACCTTTCTATATTAGACATGCCACATGCCTCTAATGGGTTATTTGAACATTCAATTTCATTATTGTCCACTTGTTATCTAATAACACTACTCTCAAATGACGCTCTCCCATTTTCTTAATCTTTGTGCCAAAAATAAAGGTAAACAAATGACTGAAACGGAGCCGTAAAAAGTCAACTGATTGGTAAGTAGTGGTAGACTGATAGCTGCAACACAGACCAACAAATACACTCCCTCTTCTGCAGCCTCAAATTTTGGTTTACAACCCATGATATAAAATCTGGATTCTAAAGCCTCTTGATCAGAGCGGAGCCTAGATTTCAAATCGGGTTAACAACATAACACACAAAAATCGATAATGCTTCAAAATATGACAAACTCAAAACGAATACTCCATACAAATTTGTGGCGATGCCGTGTTGTAACCTGTTGTGGTTCCGTGTTGCCAATTACGGAGGAAGCCATGGGTATCTTCTTCTTGTTCCATCAAATTAATCCAAAACCTGGAATGAAGAGGACCACAAAGAATTGCGTAGATATTACTAAGAAGACAATTAGAAAGGCAAGATTGTGGGGATTACTGGAGCTGCTAAACCATAAGAAAAAGATACAGAGATTATTAATTAATTGAGAGACAAGTGGAACCCATTGATGATAGACAAGTAATTGTTTTACTAGAAGATGTGGAGTTTGCTTTATATCTTTATATTGTTCGAAGAAACAACAAGTTGACACCTGTTAATCTGTTAGTTAATTTTGGTGCTTTGGACCCAAAACTCTACGTTACGTGTATCCAGATTTATGAAACTCAACTACAAGTGTAGATAGCTAGTTACGTTTTCACTTGTACTAGTTGTACTTGTTTCACACTATGCCTTACATTGGTCACATCCTTCTTTCAACCCATACATATCTATACGTATGCTGCCGAATAATCATATTTCAATTCCAGAAACTAAAACACGTATGCTTCAAAATTAGGCAAGGAGCCAAGGGGAAAGGCAACTGCAGGTCTGCAGCTGGGACATCATCCATTTATCCATGAGTGACTATATGAAAATCTTTCTTTCAAACTTTAAAGCCTATGTTTATTGGTAGTAGGTATAAGGCCCGGTATTTTCAACTTAATTTCAACTCATAAATCAGCTCATTCACATCAGTTCAGCTTAATTCAGCTTACTTCAGTTCTCCTCAACTTATTCAGCTCTATTTTTTTCAAGCAAATTTCGATTCATTATAGCTCATTTCAGTTCAATTCAATTCAGCTTCATTCAACCCAAAAGAAAAGGGTCTAACCGATTATAGGGTTTCAGTTCGGTTCAACTTCATTCAGCCGAAAAGAAAAGGACCGATTATAGGGTTTAGGTAAGAACAAAATAATAAGTAAACCTTATCCTGGAATTCTCTTGCAAAAACACCACTTTACAAAGGTAATATTGACAAATGACAAATGACAAATGAATTGCATAGCAAATTAGAGAATCAAGCGTGTGAAGAAGAAGGGAGAGGGATACTTTAAAAGCGAAAAAAGTATGTCCTATTACTCAAAAATTAAATTTTAGTGTGTTCGAAATACGGTTATTTATCGAAATAAATAAATGGTCGACAAAAACATTTGTTTCTCGTTATTCATTAACAATTACATAATCTCACCTTGAAATCTTTAACCATGAATTACAAGGTTCATGCAAAACACTCTTTCGATACTAAACGTTACATTCTGAAACTACTTATGACTCGTATGCTCCACACAACCTTCCAAGACGGCTTATTAATAATCCTTGATACTAAATACCAAATTTCATCACTCTCTGTGTCATTGTAACGTTGTTAATCAACCAATAACACGTTATAATGTCATTTAATGAGCCAAAATTGTGTTTTAACGTCTTTAGTAGATTGTAAAACTGTCGCATCATCTTTTATAAACTTATTCAGGTTGTCATGTGCTCATGTCATCATATGTACGCGCAAGTGCCTTGATCCACATATTATAGTTAAATAATCGGAAATCGACCCGATAATGAAGTAAGGAGCCAAAGCAGGCAAAGCTTATCGCAAACTAAAATGACCCGACCCGACCGGATAGTATCCCGACTTGATATGACCCGGCTCAATAACAAACCAGTTAATAACCTGACCCGTCAATGACCCGACCCAACTAAAATGTAACACCCCCACTTACCAAGGAGCCTTTATTAGCAAGGTGTTCCCTAACAAGCAAGGGTGTAACAGTCTCGGTTACCCGAGATAGTTATATCAAATAGACCATAAAAGAACATTTATTAAATAGCATAAAGTTTAATCGATTACAACATAAATCTGAAATACCAAAACAATCCAAATGAAAAGTGTGCCAACTGAATAAAAATATCTATAATCTCAGCGGAAGCTAATCGAACGACTCAGCCAAATGATTCCCCACCCACGTCCCGTGCAATGCTCACACATGATCACCAGCTAAAGACACTGCTCACCATTCGCCGAAAATATCAAATGGATCACAACAGAAGAAAAAGAAACAAATACAGCCACCACGGTCAGTACATCATAACAACAATCACTATCGGTAACAATAACGCAAACAATAACAATCATCTCAATTAACCTCCTAACTCCAAGAGCCAACAACATGGATTGCCCATCGCAACGAGTTATCCGCACCGCCAGTGGGAGACCGCAGCCTAGCCACCAAAATCCCCGCTCATCGCAACGAGCGAAACTCAGATCATTAATATGCATATCCCCCTTGTGATGGGAGTCACAAAGGGCGATTCATGGGGGTGAAGTCCATCTCCCAACAATGACTTCACAATCACAATCACAATATCATAACATCTCATCATCATCAATATCATATCATCACCATAATCATGTCATACAATACAACAAAAATGAGTAACTGAGTAAGGAAACCCCACCTCGAAAGCAATCCGATCAACATAATCAACAGCTAAAAGCGCTCCTCTACGAAATCGTCACCTATAGCAATAATGATCATTAGTACTATACAATCATTATCATCCCAACAAATCCCTAATTCAAATCTGATCTAGGGTTATACAAATGATAAAATGAACAACGACATTAGAAATGAGACTTACTATGCGCAAGAAGGGCTGTGCATCGGTCCGGAACCGGAATCCCAAAAATTAATGGACCGGAATTAAATATTTCGGTCCGGGGCCGGAACCGAACCGGTTGGACCGGAATTATTTTTAAATACCTAATTCCGATCCAAAAATCCATTTCCGGTCCATAAACCGGACCGGTTGGGCCGGATTACAATTACCTTTTTAAATAGTATTTTAAGAAAAATAGTAAAATAAAAATAATTCCGGTTTTTCCAGTCCAGATCGGAAAATTTTGGTCAAAAACCGGACCGGAAACCGGAAACATAAAAAATGGTGGACCAGGGACCGGACTGAAATTTTTGATTCCGGTTCCGGTCCGGTAGATTCCGGTCCGGACCGGACCGGTCCATTTTTTCGGACCGGACTGGATTTTGCACACCCCTACGCGCAAGAGTGTGCAAGCGAGGAAATCCGACGATCGATCAAGCCAAAACCTTGCTTAGATGGTGATTAGAGTGATTAAGAAGAGTGATTAGGAGTAGATTAGATTTTTCTGAAATGATTATGTTGAATGCCGAATATATAATAACTCTTTAATCACTCTAATCAAACCGCTCGGATTCTGCTAAACAGACCGGCACTCGGTAGAGTACACACAGCACTCGATCGAGTGCAGCCTACTCGGTCGAGTACATCAATTACTTGGCAGAGTGCCCACACTCTAGTAACCAACTAAGACTACCCGACACTGTATTCGGTCGAGTGCACTCTAGACATAGAAATACAAAGTATTACATAAAACATGACCCAAACCCGACCCGACCCAACAAATCCATATGAATAACCCGACCCGGCAACAACCCAAACCCGACCCGAGTGTAGTCACCACCCGATATAACCTGACCCGACTTAAACCTAACTCGACTGAATCGATTGGCACCTCTATAATCACGCGTGCAAATTACAAATTAATGCTGAAAATATAACTTTTTTTTTTATCATAAATGGAAATTCGGCAAGTTTTTACAATCCTTATAAATAAAAGATACTGGAAAGCACACCAGAAAAATAATAGTCTCTCACGCAATAGGCTAAATAAAATAATATAGTGTGACAAAAAATGCTCTTTGATATATACTCTCTCAAACCCATACCAAAGATAACACTTATTATAAACGGCGATTCAAACAAAAGGTAACATTCTTTATTTGACCTATAACTTTACCGAGTTGTCCTTGTTCTCATTTGATATTTACACAAAATGCTATTACATGACTCACCCATCACCTCACAGTTCCACGACCCACCTGTTTTTTTCCATTTTTACTCCTCCTTTTTCTACATCTTCTTAAATTGTCTATTTTCCCTTATGTTACCTTTAGTCTGGACCGCATGGAGTATTATCACCGTCCTTTACCATAATAACATCCTTAACCCAAGTAACATCCCCACCTTTAACCTTGTTTTAATTGAGTAGATCATCAAAAGAAGACAAAGGGAAAGTGTAAGTGAATTAGCAAAGAAAACAAACAAATGAAAAGATATATCAAGACCAATTGAATGACATGATTCTTGATGTATGAGAGGGTAACCATCTCATATGCACTTACCAAATCCGTGTAATTTGGTGTCACACCTAATACGTTCAAGGCTCACAATTGGTCACCTCGACAGAAATTAGTAAAATGTTATTTGTCATATACGGGAGTAATTAATATGTCGTGGTTAGAAGGAAGTTTCGGATGATGTTACTTGAGCTGGTGTAACCCCACCATGCTTTATGATTTATGAAAGGAAGCTTAATTATTACGGAGTATGACTCTAATTTGACCGTTTTGGTATCTATATCTCACTGCTCATGTCATATTGTCACACCCTTCCAATTTGGCAACTCTCTTGTTACTTTTCTTCACGTTAGTCTTCATCATTCATTCATGATCTCACATTTCTCCTCTCTAAAAGCATAAAAGAGTCAGTTGATTCACACAAATTCTTACTTGTGACGGGAGGTATCCGTCTCTTGTAAGAGACGGATACCGTTTTCCCTCACAAAAAACCTATTTAGGGGGAGTGAAGAAGCACATGGGGGGTCCCTCCTTGTCCCTCCCTTATCCCCTCTACCAATTTCCTCTCACAAACTACTCGTCACAAGATCCGACCCGTCACAAGCAAGACTAATTGGTTGATTCATGTATTGTGTTAGTTGGATGAGATTAATCACGATTAGTGTCTGGCTCTATTTTATGTACCTGTCCATATCCAATGCAAATATGTTTCTAAATGCCAAATTTTATATATATAACATGAATATCAGTGACGAGATTACTGTTAAATGTTAATCAATAGGGAAATTAAGAACTACTACTGTATATGATAAGCATCCTAACTCAAATTTATATATGTATGTTCAACGAGATTATTGTAACACAATTCTCATTAAATACGCACACTATCCGTCACAAGTTGAAGACGGATAATATCTCTCACAATATATGCAAGTAGCACTATCCATAAGGTGATCCATTTTCCCCCACTTGCCCTCTCACTTGTCTTATTGTGAGAGGGACACTATCCATTTTGAGCTTATGACCGATAGTGTCCGTCACAAGTAAGACGCTTTGTTATTGTAAATTGACTCGTAAGTTTATGAATACCCCCTACACCACAAATGATGGTAAATTATAATGATGGATTTCATTATATAAATTATATAGACCAAATTTGAAGTAAAAATTATAGATAAAAAAAATACTCTCTCCGTCCCGTTTAATAGTTTACACTTTTCTTTTATGGGTGTTTCAGTCGATAGTTTACACTTTTCTTTTCTAGTAAATAAATCAACCCATATGAGTGGGCACCATTATTTTTCCTATTCATTTCAAGTTGGTATTTTCTTTTTTTAATAATTATATATACATTCCTTCTCTATTGTGAGACATATGCTAAATGTCCTCTTAACAAGAGAAAGATACTTACTTCTTCTACTTTTAGAGGAAAACACACTTTGGCCCTTATGTCCACTAACCACACATATTTGTCCATATGAATAATAATCCATTTACATTTTTCTTTTATAAATGTTGCTATAGTACTTAAAATAGGAGAGGAAGCGTAAGAGAATCCCCTCTATTGTGTGAAAATTTTTATAAAGGAGGATGAACATAGTGGAATTGAAGGTGAGTCATAGAAAAAGTGATGTGTCGAAGAATGAGAGGGTGAAAGAAAAAGAGGATCATATGATCCTCTCTATTGCTCATGCTCTTAGAGCATCTACATTGAAGAGGATGGATCATCCTCTTAGATGAGAGAGAGTACTAAGAAGATGTCCTCTTCAGTGTGGGTACACCCTCTTAACATTCTCTTTGAAGAGGAAGAGGAAGACTTCATCCATTTATGGAGTATGTCCTTGTCTTGGCCCTTGTGTCAAATAAGAGATAAAAATTGTAATTGGGTTTATTTTAATGGTGAAAGAGGAGAGGAAGGTATCATCTTCTTTGATGTGGGGTAGAAGAAAGATGGTATGATGTGTCAAAAATATAGAATGAAAGACAAGAAATAAGAGGATGAAATCATCATCTACAATGTAGATGCTCAATAATCGTGTATACAACAATTGTGAACTATTCACCGAGACGAAGGGAGTATTTTGTAAATGTGTCATTTCATCTCTATTTGAACTATCACCATAAATATTTACAAATGTTATCATTTTTGTCAAATATATGACCACTTCAGTTATAAAAAAATATACAATTTTGTTTATCTCTGAATTCATGTGAGCATACGAGAGTACAATGTTACCATTTAACAGACTAAATGTTTTCATTTTAAGACCTAGATAATTACATTAAAAGCTACTTCATTTCCAAACTAAGGTGGTCACATTTTTTTTTTTTATCTTTAGAGAACATATAACGTTACTATATCAGAGTACATAGTTAGCATTTGAGAGTGTATATATAGTTTTAATTACATGTTTACATTTTTAGTTTAAATGGTAACATTATATAATGGTAACAAATGAGACTAATATGTGACCACTTTACTTGTATATTACTACAAACTATTTTTCAGCCAACTTGTACAGTAACCAGCCCATTCATTGTCAAATGGAACTATTCGACCCATCTTCACCTTGTGACGGATAATGCATATTGCAAATGAAAATTTGTGCCTCTCCAAAAACTCATGTTTATTTTGGTGAAGACTAGAGATAGAAATTGAAATTGGTCATGGCGGGTCGTGCTGACCCACTGTATCTGGAGGATAAAATGGTACAACTTAGACAAGAGAAAGTAGGCTTCTTAGCATGTCGTGTCATGTCAGCCCGATGAAATGAAAATGGCAATGGCCACCCAGACACGGCCCATGACCTGGCAGTCATGCATGTATGCCTAGGTTTGCCTAAGCAATTCAATTCCTCCACTTTAACTTTAACTTTATTTCTTTGTATTTTGAGCGTGTTCAAGGATTGTGTGCGCAGGAGGGCGTTGTCGTGCCTCGGCTATAAACATTGGTTGGCGGCTTGAATTACGAGTAAGAAGTTTTAGATTAAACTCTCAACTAAACGGGTCAAGTCAAGTCAACGGTTCGGGTTGTATTTTAACATGTACATATCCTTGTATTTTTGATTTTTCAACCAACATGTGAGATCCTCATTATATAATTGGCCGAAATGAAACAAGTTGGTTTGTGGCAACACAATCACCCTAATAACAATCACCCTAAGAACTTTGGTCCCAATTCAATTTCAACCATTATAAATCTCCATGTCCATACCTCATACCTAATTTCTCTATCTTTCTTCCTAAACAAAATTCACATAATTTTACCATCTCTTCCAACTTTCTATAATAATAGAATTGAAAAATGAGTTCCTCAGTTTTAAGCTCTCAAAGTGTGATCATAACAACAGCCATGGCGGTCTCCGGAGCCGTAATTTTACTCTCTCTTTGCCGAATCAAGAATTTACCCTCCATTCAACAAACTTCACCATCATTACGTTCTTGTTTATCTTCTGGTATGTGGGTAATTTCTATTTTCTTGTAACTCTCTCTGTTTTTTTAAATATAAATTTCTAATAATGATTTTGTGTGAAATTAACAGAGAGATTAAAAGGGGAGAATAAAAACAAGAAGAAGAAAAGGGTGAAATTTGCTGAAAATGTCAAGGAAGATAAAAGTGAAACAAATTACGCAAAGAAGAAGAACAAGAAGAATGAAGAAGAAATTAAATCAACAAAAGTATCGAAATTTCGAGAAATGCCAGCAAATCGAGCTGCACTTTATCATGGAATTCTAAGAGATAGAGTTCATAGAGTTGAATCTTGTTAGTTCTTAAGATGAATTTAACATGTTTGTAAAGTTTAGAAAGATTGTCAACATTTTTAGAAGAAAATTATGTATAGTTGATTGGTTGACAGTAATTTGGATAGTTTTTGTTTCTTTTTCTTCATCTTTCTGTTTTTTTTTTTTATTTAAAAATTTAAAAACTTCGTGTTATACAACTGGTTCCTAAATATTAACGCGAATGATTTTATTAATTAAAACATGAAGGATAAATTATGATGAATCATAATAATCTGATTATGTATTTTTTCAATAGGTTTTGTAGTCGGACCATTAGTAAGTTCAACAACTTTAATAATAAATTACTCTTCTATTTTTTTTACCCTTTTTATTTCCTTGGATAGTGTATTTCAATTGTAAATTTCGACATGTATACATATTTACATAGTATGTTTTTATTAAAAAAAAATTGTGAACTATTTTTT
>JAOWBH010000001.1:425357-436168 GCA_028566215.1 Silene coronaria
ATCATTTGTTGAACTTTTACATTCTTTGTGAAGAGTTTTTAATTAAGTGTAAACAGATGATTGAGACGGAGGGAGTAGAAATTTAGGGCGAGCTAAGTAGGATGATGATAATAGGAAGAGTTGCTTATTGAAGCCCAAAACTGATACTTAACTGGTTAGCTGGGAATATCCAATGTCCCATACAAGGGATGAAGTCTATTAAAACTGATAAATCTTCAGAATCCAGATGAACCAAATGTCTACTGACACAACACGACACTTCGATATATCATTCTACACCAAAATCACAGTGGCACTCCAATGCACATTCATATGAAAACTGACATGACGCAACCAAAACCACACTAGACCTGCAAAAATTATCCTAAAAGTGATCTTAAACCCGAATTGATCCGTTACTGTAGCTGGCCTGAACTTTGCTAGATCAGATCACCAAAATGACTACTCTGGAAATTACAATTAAGTTGATTCACATTACAACTGATAAAACGAAATAAAACCATGAGTTAAAAGGACTAGACTCGAATGACCCAACACGTAATCACTGGACCTGAAAACAATCGTACTCGGTATGGCCTAGCCCAACACACTTGTTCCTGACCTGAGCGGCCCTGACTGCCAAGTCAAGTCGTAACCATGTCAATTATTTTGTCCTTAAAAAACAAAGAGAAGACCCATATGCAACTGGCAGCTGACAGCTCAATGTTGATCTTGACAGTCTGGTAGCTATATGTATACTTAATTAGGAAAGAGACCATAGCTTCAATAGTCTTCTATGCTCCACCTAACATAGGAACAAGAAAAAAAATAGTGGCCAAAATACTGATGCACTAGAATCACATGTAATGTATCAGGGTGCAGCCAAAGTAGCAGGAATTCAAAAACCAGAAGAATATGCTCATGTCCTTCACTGCTTATGATGTCAGATCTCAGGAAAATCTGTTAATTACCTAGGGAGTAAAGATGGTCATGGACCTACTGATACTTGGATTTGTCTGACACTCTGACATGCTCATATCCCCTTTGTTTCTTACTTAGGATCAAGACGAAGGGCGTGTACGACTGTCGGACTTTTCTGTTTCCTGGACTGTCAATTATTTTACTGGCTATCTTGGTTTCAGTATGTGTCCTTTTGAGGGAATGTGACTTGTGTGAGCAGTATTTGCTGAAATGGGTCGATTTGGTTTATGGCGAAAACTTGGATGAGACGATGTTACTGAAGGATGGGGTGAATTACTTAAGTTGTAGGTTGATGATTGAGCATTAGACAGTAAATTTTGATTTCCTGAGAGCAAATTGGATGTGTAGTTTTGGCTCTGAAACACTTGTATTGATTAATGAGAATTTCATATCAAATTCTGGGAATAGTCTTATTAGATCACGTTATATGAATAAGAAGCCTACAGTAATCATTGTCATCCTAAACTTTCACACACATAGAATTCGTTATGCCATTCTTCTGATCAGCCTATTTTTTTGTTGATAAAAATACTCCTAGAACAGAACACCTTGAATGAAATAGGAAAAACGAGAGAAACTGTGGTCGATAAATGCGCACATGTCTAGGATCAAGATGTATATTAATCTCGAGACCCTTCGCTCATGTCGCAAATACTTGTGTCCAGCAAGCGACACTTGAATAGAGGTATGACATCGGCACAGTTCATTTTCAGCCATAACATGTGCATTTTCATAAAAAATAGCCGATCCAACACTTGGACACACAACCTGTATCGTGTACTTCTAAATGTATCAGAGTAACACAGCTCAAGAAATGGAATTCCTCCACCTTCTAGGTGTTTTCCTTGTTTGATCAGGAGCCTGTTGATCAGAGCTATCATCATTCTCAAGATTATTCATCTTCGCAAGTCTACTTAGTTTCTTCCACCCACTAGTCCAAGCCGAAGATGAATGATTTTTCGGTTTAGTCATCATTTTATCAAACTGCCTTTGTAAACTCTCCATCTCACTTTGGAGCTTAACATACTTGGTCTTCACAGTGTCTAGCTCAAACTTTAGGGTGTTAATGTCTTTCTTTGCAGTTGTCCACCCTTCTTGGAAAGACTGTGGGGTCCCTTCTAGCAGGCTTTTCCGGGTTGACACCATAGGCTGGTAATGCTGATCTGGGGCCGGGTCTTTCAAGGAAGTGTTGGCTATTGCGTTGCTGATCTTGACCTGCTCCGAAAACAGGACTTGTACAACTACTCTTAATGGAAGACGCTCATTTTGAGCAGCGTGCATACAGGCATCGATTGAGAGCTTCTGACAGTCCATTACGCGACATAGCCTTTTCCTCTCGTGCTCCGATAGTGTAGGGTGTGCCTGCAGGTTGCATATAAAACTGTTTAACAAGATATGTGGCTTATAAGATCTGAAACTGACATTAACCACAAAGTTCAAGATAGTAAAAGTTTATTACCTTAAGATATGAATCAATTGCTCTGTAAAGCCCATCATCACAAGTTCTAGCAGATTCAGGAAGAGCCTCAGCCAGGACCTGAAACTTGGTAAGAGAAAGATTTCTATCGCGAGCAATCTCAGTAAGGTAACTATCAACAAGCCTAGCCACTCTCATCTTGGCATTTGAAGCATCCCCTCTTAAACTCTCGTCATACATACTTTTGTCCACGTACGCTTGCCTGCTCGGACTGGCACATTCAGTTTGTTCTTGCACTAGAAAATGCTCTAATAGTCGCTGAACCAAATCGACATCATAGAGAGTTTCGCTCTTATGGTAAGACGGTATAAGAAGGTCGGATAATGTTGCCTGCTCAAACTGCATTCCTACGCGTTTTTCCAGCTCATTTACTAATGCTGGGGCGACTTTTAGCATGTTGGACATTCTGAGAAGTTTGAGAAGGAAACTGCAGGAGACGCAGTCTCGTTGCGGTGGGATTATGCTTATGAGGCTCTCTATGATCATTCTTTGATCCTTGGCTTTGATGGTTTCCTGATCTTCCTTGTTTCCTGATACACAAAAACTTCTGTAACACTGTCTGGCCATAACGTCTTACTCTTCCATGTTCAAAATTTAAAGATTGAACCATGAGTACTAAATTTACATATTTTTCTAAAAACTTGATGAATCTGCAGGTGAGGTGGTCTCACAGAAGAGCTTATGTACCTGAGATTACCATGTGGAGCCCGCCTTTCCAGCTTCCGGCACCACTAATACTACTGCCGCTAGTTTCTTTGCTGAAATTCCCAATGTTGGTGAATTCATCCATCATGTTTCCCGCGCTAGAATCCTTGGCTACTCCAGGTAACCATTTAGTCGCGTAATGCATAATTGAAGCACCAATTAACTCAAACCTCATCCCTTTTACTCTAATGGCAGTTATAACTCGAACAAAATGATCAATCCTTAGGATTGATACATCTTCAAACCACCAATCAGGCGGCACTTGAACCGCCCTACTTGGGCTCATTTCCTTCATCTCATTCCATCTGGGGCTCGCAACCTATACACATACAAAAACTGTATATGAGACAAATCCAATGCTCCATTAACCCTGGTTCAAATGTTAGTTTTCACTAACCTTTACAGGTCTACCAGTATAGTTCCACTTGATGCCTTTAGGATTCGCGCAGGCTTTCCAAGCGATGGACTCACTACACCTCCGAACAATCTGCAGGTTTTCGGCCCATGGGGAGAGATCCTCACAGCTCTTAAGCACGATAATTGAGTCTCTCCAAGATGAGAGGACAACATAGCTTAAGAAAGCTTCAGTTTTGAAGATGAGGTTGCCTTCTTCTAGGTCTTCTGTCATCTCTAGGTACTCTGCTGCACATCTTAGACCTGAGATGTTTGCTGCTGTTAGATCGACAGCGATCCCATAGCAGAATTTGGATGCTAGCTCGAATGATTCGGCTCCACCAGGGAGATCATCTAAGGATATCTTGTTTAGTTCCCCATCATGGGTGTCATAGATGATTCTGCTCAGTTTCCCACACCTAGAGATTAAAGGGTACTGTGTTGTATGCATCAAAAGGAGTAAATTAGTTAAGGCTCCTAACAAAGATTCATAGATGATTTCTTGTGTATCATGCTCAAAACTCGACAATCTGACATGGGTATGAATGTATGATACTTGTAAACATATCATTTTAGCCAAAGTAATGAAGATTTTAATTTAATAAATCCGTGTCAAATACTTCTAATCAAGTCTGAGCAATACATACAAATTATATATTTGTATGTCCTACAAACTATATTGTTCAACTCCTAACAGTTATCTAACATGGGTACGTGTTCTAGGCTCGAAAACAGAAGTACAAGAAACATAATAACCTACTAATTGCTCCATGAAACTAGAGTTTAAAATAAAAGAAGATCGTGAGGGGTCTTTACAAGACGGTTTTAAGCAAGACCAATTGATAAACTAATTTCAGTCTAAATTCTAACAGAAAGAAGCTTCTTACCTTGTGCAGGTGGAAGCTAACTTCACCAATTTGAACCAAAAAATCACTTGGAATATCAGTTGCAACAAACCTTGATTTACACACCATAAAAAATACAAAAAAACAAAAGTTAATTTTTTTTAACTTATGCTAATATGCAATAAAGTATAGACCAAGCAAGAAAGAAGTTTACTATACCCTCCTGTTCAAACCAACTTCATACGTTTGTTCAGTATAGATGTGAGGTGTATTTTAAGAAAAACGCATGGAATTCGCTTGAACGGAGGGAATTACAATCGAAAAACAAGTGAAGTACCAAGAATGGCCTCTTTGTTCAAACCCATCAGTCTTAAGGCCATGTTTGGTTGCAGCTAGAGTTCCATTACCATATTCTCTTCCACCATTAGACTCACTCTCAGAGTCCCACATACTTAAAATCTTTCACTCTAAATATAAAGGCAACAAAGATTGATTATTTTTGTGTATTTTTTGTTAGGAAAGTGATGGAAAATGTTGAGAATGAAGCTCAGAAATAATAAGCAAAGCTAGAGAAATGACATAAAATGGTAAATTCTACACATGGGCAATGTTTGGAGTTATCTTCATTAAAAGCTGTCGGTCTCTCGCACTAATTGTCTTTCAACAGGAGCTATTAACTCATGTAATCCTTGGTTTTAATTTGTTACGGAATAAAGTAAAATGACTTAGGGCTTGTTTGGTTGCCATTGTGAAATCATGGGAAATAGGAATTCCCATGAATTTAAAAACTTGGAGTTGTTTGGTTGCCTCAATTTTGCATAAAAGGAGGAAGTAGAACTTCCCATGGAATTAACTTCCTACATGAACCAACAGCTCCCTTGGTAACTTACAATTCTTATGAATTAAGTTCCCACATAGGCAACCAAACACTTTTTAGAACTTCCCATAAATTAGGAAATGAAGCTTATTTCCCATGATTTTCTACTTTCCATGAATTTGCACTTTCCGCATCAACCAAACGACCCTTTATTATACGTAATTTCACTCTGTTAAGAGTTTTCGAAATATGTATTCTTATCTCAAGGTAGTATAAAAATTCATACAATATTAATGTTGAACTAGAATATATGGCACTTCATTGCGAACAATGTTAATAACATTGCTTTTACCGTGTTTTTCCTATTTTTCAAAACACGTAGAAAAATTTTAAAATGGGAAGAATATAAAAAAAATGAAGAGAGTATTAGTTAATTAATTTAGGTACGGATAATACTTTGTACAAGTAGTCCGTATCATACGAGTTGTAGAATGATGGGCAGATTTTGCCTTAAAAAGTTAAATATTATTTGGCATGCATTGTGTATAATTAGTTATGGTATAAAACTATATGATTGATGATTTTGTTCAGACACTTCTTCTCATTCGCTGTCAGAAAATGCAGTAGTTATGTGGGTGGGAGCTCCAGCTTTTACTTTGTCTGCCTTATCATTTCTCAGAAACATAGATTCTGGTTTTAGACGGGAATGTTCATCTTAAAGTTAAAATGAGTTAAATAATATTAATAAGATAAAAGTACAATATTGAGATATTAACAAAAAAATTTGTCCTATCGATACAAGTAGGATGTGGTTGTTCCGTTTAAACCTAAGATGGGTATATCCGTGTTAAAAGAGACGTTAGACGGTTATTTCAAAAAAGGTAAATAAAACTACATTCAATGTGAACTGTTATATAAAAGTTGGCTTTAATGATCTTATGGATGACATGAAATAAAAGGGGCATTGATAATGCCACTGCCATTTACACTAATGCCACGACAATATAGGGTCATTGTGATTTTTTTGATTTGACAGTTTGCTCTTGTAATGTTCGTGGCGCATGAGTTTTTTCGTGGTAATATGGCTTCCCTAAACAAAAAACTTGATTTGTTTTGCAAGGTCTTTGTGGTTGCTGTTAGGAACCGAAGCTTGCCAGCGCCAGAGGACGGACAGAAGTTACATGAAATATATGAAACAACTGGACAAGAAAGCGAATTACTACACCGGACTGATCAATTCAGGTATTTGTTGATGTAAACCGACTAAACAAGCTCTCCTTTAAATATAACTTTGCCTTGGCTTTTCACACGAATAGATCATTGTACAACGTATAACAGCTGCGTACTTCTATAAGCATCTTAGTTTGAAATTACTCTGTATTGATAAATGTTTTGTTTTCAACTTTGTACTTTGCAGGTTCCTGGATAAGGCAGCAATAGTGACAGAAATAGGACCTTGGAAAACATGTACCGTTACACAAATCGAAAAAGCAAAGATCATGCTACGAATGCTTCCTTTAATCTTAAGCACCATCTTCATGAACACATGTCTTGCTCAAATGCAAACCTTCTCGGTACAACAAACCCTTACCCTGGACCGACGTCTTGGCCGCTTCAACATCCCCGGTCCGTCTATCCAGTTCATCCCACTGTTCATAATGCTCATTTCACTCCCCTTATATGACAAAATATTCGTCCCTTTCGCACGAAAAATGACCGGAATACCCTCAGGTATCTGGCCCCTTCAAAGGGTCGGGGTCGGCCTAGTACTATCCATCATTACCATGACAATAGCTGGAATCATTGAGACAAAAAGGAAAAACCTAGCCTATCGACGTGACATGGTGGACACAACCGACCCCTTGCCAATGTCCATGTTCTGGCTTGCTCCCCAATTCGGTATTTTTGGGCTAGCTGACATGTTCACTATGGTCGGGTTACTTGAATTCTTCTATGGTGAGAGTTGTACACGGATGAAGTCACTAGGCACGTCGATAGCGTTCTCTAGCTTGGCGTTTGGGTACCTTTTGAGCTCGGTTGTAGTCGAGGTGGTTGACAAGGTTCCCGGGGGATGGCTAGCAAGCAATAATTTGAACAGAGATAAGTTGAACTACTTTTACTGGTTGTTAGCAGGGTTGAGTTTGGTGAATTTCGGGTTTTATTTGATGTGCTCATCATGGTACAAGTACAAAAAGTTGGACGGAGGCAAACAAGTTCAAATGCTTGGGAATGGATTAGAGGATGACACTCAACTCGCAAATTCAATATAACACCACTGTATGAACTATGAAGTAACGCCAATAATTGCTGTAGTAATTGCAAAGTTGGGGAATGAGGGAGAGAAATCAACCTTTGAAGTACTTGACATTTATTCCTCCATCTCATTCATTTATTTACCTCCGATTAAAATAACCTTACAAATAATAAAAAAAAAAACATAAACAAATGACAAGGACAGAGGAAATGACTTTTAGTTGGCTTGAAATAATGTCGTAACAAAGAGCACAACTCTGACTAGTGTGTTTTTGGATCAAGGACCTAAACCAATACTCATTTCAATTCGCTTTCTCCTTGGAGAGTTTTGTTCCTGCATACTATTATTGACATACAGGAGTGCTATAGAGTATACTCTGTATAATTTAAGAATATAAGGAAATGAAAAACGAATTTCAAAATACAATCCTTGTATGAGAACCAAAGCAGAGAAACACAGCAAAATTTTGTGATTTCAACAAGCTGGTAATGATACAAGAAACCAGAGAATGGAAGATGCTCAACAAAATCAAGCAAAAAGAAACACTTCGAAAAGAGAGCATGAAGTGAACCATTTTTACAGTGACAAGGCGGGTGTCTTTACACAAAGAATTAACAAACAGCAGTACAGACTACAGACCAAATAGGGTAATGTGCACCAGATCAATAATATAACCCATGTCAAAAACTTGTTTGTTATCTATGGAGCGCCGTACTCCCAAATAAACTAAACTATGCACAGATATGTTGGTATTATTCAAGAGAGACAGAGAACGCGAGAAATCAGCACTATACTTCTTGAGTAAGAAGTTCCTTTGATCTGTAATGGCAAGCTCTCCAAAAACTTGTCACGAAACGGCAAAATTATTTGTTTCATCTTGTGCTTCATATACTGTATCTGATAATTTTGAGGGAGGCCAATAACGAAATACAGATCGACCAAGGATGTTTTTCACAGGAAGTGGGCCCCTGCGCAAGACGGAAGGGAGCTAGATCAGCAAATTAAACATCAACCATGAAGAAATAAATTCTCTTTTTTTTTAATGTCAAATGAGGTACAACCATTACAATATAAGGAGAGGGGTTCAAACCAGGATTGATATGTTCTTTAAGAAATAAATTTGGTAAAGCTTGCAAGCCTAATGTAACTAGGATACTAACAAATAAAATAATCAACTCATGGACTGATATCTATAGTATAAATGAGAAAATAAATTAAAAAAAGAAAAAGTAAATAAAAGAAAAAAAAGAGAACATAATAAATAGTCAATATACAACTACACAGTATTTGTTAAAACAATAAAGTTGAACGAAAAAAATTACATAGGCATAGCCCTCTGGGTAACTATTTTTTAAAAAATAAATAATTGCAAGAAAAGCAATAAAACCACGAAGACGTTGATTCCATCATAAATCAACGAGATACAATCACAAAAAATATGGAGTAACAGTGATGCTTACCAATTGTGGGAATCAAAACTGTTGTTGCGGTTGTCTCCCATTACAAAGACATAGCCTTCCGGAACAATCTGTGAACCCAGAAAAACACGCAGATGGGTTTTAGAGATCAGAAATTAAAGGGTAAAACTCTTATGAACAGCATATCAGATAAGCTAAGGGCTCAAAAATAAATTACCACAGGATCCATATCATAAGCTAAGGGCTCCAAGGTAAATTCTTCATACCTGTTCAAGAGGAAACATTACAATCCACAATAACATATACGTGTAGAACTCATACGTTAATGATTGTTATCAGTAGATACCTCTACACAATCCCCAGCCTTAGCTACAATTCTTTTGATGAATACATCCCCTGAAGTATAGCCGATTTCCTAAAAAAGTCAAATAAACCTATAAATCACTCGAACATCTGCATAGAAACACACGAAACTATCTTCTACAACCACAATCTTTAAATATATCATCCTACTTAAAGTAACATAATGGAAAAGATGATGAGATGTATCCACACACAAATTATTTGAACGATAACAATGACAATTTCATCAATTAATCTCAAATATGACTTCTAGCCAAACGGGTACAATATAAATGAGACGAGAAATATACCTAAAGAAAATATGCGATACCTGTAGAATAGGAGGAGCTTTGAAGATAACTATATCGGAGACCTCGGGCTGCCTGAATAGATAAGATACCTAAAGAAACAACACATATTAACCTTCATATGTTCCAGCAAAAAAAACTAAATACGTAAAGAAAATGGCACCCTCCAATCAGCTAGAGTGTTGCCATTGCACAAACTATTTGAGGATCCACAACCCATCGTTGCAATTAATCCATTAAATATAAATACAATTAGGTTCAACATAACATTAGGCGTAACATATGTTACTCAGATTCCTCCTATTCCCTCGTGTACCCTCATCAAAGGCTCGGCAATGGGACTTGAATATGACATTTAGACAGCTCATTTTATGCAAAATTATGCGGATTTTCATAAAAAATAGCAGAGTCCCTGACGTACACTTGTGTGTTGGATACTCCTAAACGAGTCTGAGTATCATTAGTGTGTAGCAGCACCACACTACTTTGCCAGCCTTCCACGATATTTTCACATATATAACTATTTGACTGCCAATATCATGTAGTGAATACTAAATCAACCTGCCATATCCTGAACATACAGAAGAACTACTACATCAAACTTCTAACAGATACAGAAGATGGGACCTGAAAGACTGCAGGGTCTTCAAGTACCAATGTACCACACTACCAATAACCAGTGGCAGATCCATATGAAGTGCCATGGGTTCCCAGGACACAATTTTGATATTGAAATTTTCAATGGAACACCATAAACAATTTTGTTGGGTACGCCAATAGGCATCCCCTTTTGTTACTTCTAACGTCTAAAGTTACATATAATAGATATAGGTATTCGATTAAGTTGAAATACAAGCGATACAACCTCTTATTTCATCTTAGATAACAAATTAAAACTACCGGTATAAGGTCTTGTTTGGGTTGGTGAATTTGAAAGGAGGGTCAATATCCTTTGTTTGGATAGAAAAGTGGAGGTAGAGGGATTTGGATGGGAGGGAAAATGGATCCCTCCATTTCTGTCCTCCAAGCCAAATTATTTCCCCACTTACAAAGGAAAGATATGGAGGGAAAACTCATTCCCCATTCTCCCTCTCTTCCCATCCTCCCTCCCCCTCCCCTCCCTTTCCGTCCAATAATTAGCCTTGTTTGAAAGCATAAATCTAAAGTTGAACTGACCAATTCAACTAAAACGCGCACACGTATTCCCATTAACCCACTAAGGCCCTGTTCTTTTGGACTTAATTTCAGTTCACTTCAGTTCAGTTCAGCTCTATTCAGTTCAGTTCAGTTCA
>JAOWBH010000001.1:444494-458557 GCA_028566215.1 Silene coronaria
CATTGTACATTAAATAATTATTAATATTATAAAAGTATTTATATAATTTATTAACATAGTTTTTATAATATTTTTGATATTTTTACTAATTTTAATATAGTTGATATACATATGAAATTTCTTTTACAAATTTTAAATTTTATATAATTCATTCAATTTTGTTCCTAAAATGTAATAAATTGTATACAATTTATAAATTTATAATGACTTTTATTGTATGGATAATTTATAGTATAAATGAATGAAATTGATTTATTTGATGTAAATTTGGTTGAAAATCAAAACATTAGATTTCATTTTATTTTTTTATCAAAGTTATGAGGCTTAATCACTACATTTGTAACTTAAGGGGGTTAATCTCACAATTGATCAAAGTAGTGAGGGTTAATCACCACTTTCGCGGTCAATCTACTATTCCGATTTAAAACTAATTTCACCTAATACGTGGACGTGGCCCATATTTGGATTCACGACGACAATAAGACATAAATGATCCAATCTAGGTATGGATCTCATATGTTCCGGCCTATATCCTACCAATGTCATCCTCATTTCGAACTCTTAATACTACCTCTAATATTCATTGCTCTCTTTGTTTCAATTATTTGTTTACAATATATTTGATACATAGATCAATGAGAGGAAAAACCCATTTATAGTTAATGTTGGATGACATGTTGATTTAGATAAGGTGGATGATCATATTAATTACTTATTAAAAGTGTTCTCAAAATAAAAAGGTAGACAAATAAACAAGACAGCCAAAAACTAAAGGTCATTGCTTCTTTACACACGGGATATACAATTTCGTGATCGTTTTTCCTCTTCCTTCTCGATCAAAATTCAGTGCAAACTACACACGAACACACCAACAAGCGAACCTACCGTCAACCTACCTCTCTCTCAAGGCGCCCCCAACCTCGCACCCACTCCATCCAAACAATCCCCTTTTTGACCCATCATCAACATCATCGCATACTCTCCCAGACATGCATTCCTTCCACCTTTCACCACCACTTCCTTTCATCTAGACCACCAACACAACAACATCGCACCACCACTTCCATCCACTTGCATTGTCTCATCGTTACCGCGCCAAAAAAACACAAAAAAATGATTTTTATTAATTACGGTTAACAAGCACTTTACTTTTTAAATACTGTTAAATTAAAAATTACAACAAATAATTTCAATTTAAAACAGCTAAATTACTTCATTGATTAGCGAATTAGTATCAATGATTAAAATCGTTGAAGTAATTTAATTAGATATGGAAAAATAAAAGTAAAAAAGAAGAAGTTAATAATAGGTTAGAATGATATAAAATGGAAAGTTAATAACAAAGTGTACATGAAAGAGTAAATTTCCGTATAAAAAACGTAATTGCAAACGTAAAATAGGTAAACAAAATGAACGCAACGAGGTTTTAAAATCATTTTATGTATTTTTTTTTTGTTTTTTTTGGGTACAATAGAGGGCCTAGCCCCGAAATTAACTAGCTAAAATACGTGGGGTAACAACCCCAAAAATGTCTTCACGAAGAATATGACGTAGCTCGAAAGGAGGGGAATCCAAAATAGTTGGGATGATATTGGAATAGATTCCTTGATTAGCTAGCCAATCACTCGCCTTATTAGCTTCCCGATATGAATGCTCCAATTTGATAGACCAAGCCCCATCTTTAATAAGTGCATTACATCTCCCAATAATATTCTTCAGGCTGTTACTAATCAGTTGATCCTCCGTGACCAAGCAGACGCATGATTGATTATCCATATGACTTAATAGCTTGTTAATGTGGAGTTCCTTAGCCTGGTCTAAACCGGCTAATAGAGCCAAAAGCTCAGCTTTCATTGAAGAACAAACTCTGCAAGAGAAATAATACGCAGATATAAAATTACCTGTCTTATCTCGAAATACTCCTCAACTACCTGCTGCGCCTAGGTTACCCCTGGATGCTCCGTCTATATTAAGTAAAATCCAACTGTGAGGTGGCGGCAACCACCTAATAAAAACTTCCTTCGAGGCGGAAGCAAGGAGAGGAGTAAAAATAGAGAATTTGTCAAATGCACGCTTAGTAACATCAAACTGTTCAAAAGGGAATTTTCGAGGACTTTTTCGGAGTCATCAGAACTTATTAAAATTAATTGAATTTACAAAAACTAAACTTTTCTAAACTAAATTTATATAACTCGAACCCAATAAAAATGTAGGGTGCCTAATGTCAGCTTCCTGCCTCCAAGTAGAGTTGGCATTTCGAGCCAAGACACGGCGGGCAGCCCGGTCACAGCATGAGCATGAGTCTAGCCTGGCACGACACAAGCCCGAGGAATAGTGCGGGCCGGCCCAGGTCTGGCACGACGAGTTAGGGAGCAGGCCACGACGCATGAGAGAATAATGCCCGTGCCTAGGCACGTCACGCCGTTTTTAGGGGTAAATAATTAAAAAACAACTAAAAATACCCGAAGCACGACGGACGGGCCGGCACGACACAACCCGACTTAGAGTGGGCAAAGGCGGGCCGAGGTGGGGTGCGAATAGTGGGCCAGCACGGCACAACCTGAAAGCACGATTGACCGTGCTTGGCCGGGCAAAAACTATGGTAAAAACGGAGGGCTGGACATGGGCTGGGCCGGCCCGGCACGACCCCTGCCAAGTATCCCCTTACAAATCGGTATAGGGGCTATAAGAGCATTCCAGAAGACAACACACTTCTTTTGCACAGTATATTAGTGTAGCTTTATACAACTGTACTCGTCAATCCTTGTTACTTTTTTTTCCAATAGGCCGACGAAACTCGGAAAAATACACAATAACGAAAGAAACATGTCATATGAAAATAGGTACGATACTAACGGCGTAGATCACGCTTCACCGCCGCCGGAACACACTGCCGGAAACGGCGTCGCCGCCGACAGCCACCACGATGCTAACCCTAAGGTACTTACTAATTATTCTCTTTGATTAATTACAATACGATTTATAAAGATTTTTCGAAACGATGATCAATTGTAATTTAGAGTTTTTTTTTTTTCTATTGAATCATGTAATTAATGATTTGAATTTGTGTTTTTGAAGTTGTTTTATTGTATGATTATAGCTGTCGTTGTTGATATGCTAATTCTAGGGTTTAAGCGCGATAATCTTGTGTGGAAGATTGAATTTGTGTTTCGAGTTGATTGCTGTTACTTTCGTTATTAATGTACATGTTAGGGTTTAAGCGCGATAATCTCTAAAATTGAATTCGTGTCTAGAGTGTTTTTTTTAATTGTTTTTTTTTAATATGATCATAGTGTTTATTGTTAATGTATCGTGTTTAGAGGAGTTTTTTTTTTTTAATATGATCAATTGATCGTCGTGTTCGGTGTTAATGAACAGATAGGGTTTATGCGCCATAATATGTATTGAAAGGTTGAATTTTTGTTGTGAGTTATGAAAAAATGAATTATAATATGACTGTTGTGATCTTTCCAATGATATGATCTTTCTAATGAGGATCAATTATGACTAAGAGATACATATTAAATTTCATTGAAACATTTTATGACTAATTGTTTTTGCATTTTAAGTTGTTTTTTTTGTTGTTGGTATGATTACAATTTGTTGTTGATATGCCAATGTTAGGGTTTAAACTTGATGATCTCCTTTGAAATATAGAAGTTGTGTTTCAAGTTGTTTTCTTTTTAATACGATCACGATGTTCGTTGTTAATGTAGCGATGTTAGAGTTGAAGTGTGATAATCTCCTTTGAAAGATTGAATTTGTGTATCAAGTTGTTTTTTATGTGATTATAGAGTTTGTTGTTAAAGTACCTCTGTTAGGCTGACTCTCTAATTCTCTGTTAAAGCACAGTAATCTAGTTAGGCTGACTCTCTAATTCTCTATGGTAGCAGAGAGCCGGGATTGTGGAACGTCTTTTATTTTTCATTGATTGTTTGTCTCAATTTTGTGATATTATTTGACATCTACGTAGAACCGATAGCTTATAGTGAACACTTTATTACTTTGTTTTTGTGCTCAATGTGAACTTGGAGTTTGATGATGCATGCATCATTTAGCTGTTGCTTCACTAGGCAGCGTGAATCACTTAGTGCGGCGTATCGTTTAAATGTTGAGTGCTTTTTTCTTCTGTTCTATAATAGCAATCTTCTTTTGACCATGGGGAATTATAACAAAAGTCGAGTGGGTGTTCTATTCAGCGTTTCTTGATCTTGCTCTGCCTTAGAGCTGTATGATCATGTTACAAAGAGACGTTCTTCCCTATGTTTCGTTTTTTTCGTACTCAGGAAATGTTTTTCTGTCACAGTGTGTGATTATTGTTTTTATTGTTCTCATGGGGTGTAAATGTGATTGAATATCCAAAAAATGTGGATGTTCCTTTGATATTAAGTTATATTTTTGCTTATTGTTGATGAAAGTTTGCTAACTATTAATACATTGTTGGCAGCTCGATTCCGGAAGTAATGAGAAGGGTTCTCCAAGTAGAAGGGAAAAGGATCAAGACATAGAAAGAAAGAGGGACAAGCACAGGGAGAGGGAGAGAGAGAAGAGCAGGGACAGGGAGAAAGACAAAGACAGGGAGAAGAGCAGGGACAGGGAGAGAGATAGGGACAGGGAGAAGAGTAGGGATCGAGACAGAGATAAAGAAAAGAGCAGGGATCGAGATAGGGACAGGGATAGAGATAGAGATCGAGATCGTGATCGCCACAGAGATCGGCACAGGGAAAGGAGTGAAAGGAGGGAGAGGAGCAGGGAAATTGATGATGATAATTATCGTCATAGTAGTCGAGATTATGATAGGTAACATTGCACTATTAGTAAACCTGTCTCGCATGTCTTTTTTCTGTGTTTTTTTGCATTGCAAATATAAGAATCATTGTTTGTCTGTATGTTTGTGTTATAGTATTTACGTTTAGCTGACTGCTGATGGTTTTGCTTGAAAGTTGTAATTCGTATCAGCGTATCACCCCTATATTTTCTTTGGGGACTGTATACCATTTCTTTGTTCTGTGTTGATTTTGGATCGGGGTTTAACTTGCAGGAGAAAGGACTATGATGAGGACAGGTATAGACGTAGCTCTCGATCTCGATCTAGGGCAAGATCTCATCATAGATCAAGATCACGCTCTCGTTCAAGGTCACGATCTCGCTCACGGTCTAAGAGGTACTTCAATCTTTGACTAGCTAGTTAGCACTGTTTGGTGTGTGTTCATTATTTAGTCATATTGCATTGCGCTTGAGGCTTATTGATCATTGCCATCACAATTGATTTTTTTATGATTTCAAGTTACTCCGGTTGCAATTTGTCGAAACATGCTTCTGTTTCTGCTTGTGTATCAGACTCCTATTCTTTTGGACTTAAAGTTGCTGAACTTAACTTATTTTTGTTGAACTTAACTTAATTTTGCTGAACTTTTCTGAACTTAATTTTGCTGAACTTTTCTGAACTTGATTTTGCTGAATTTAAGCGACTTTAAGCCCAAAAGAATATGGCCTAAAGCTTGTTGAGTCCTAATTAAGGGATTGGAAATGTAATTCAAATATTCAATGCTTATAAGTGGTAGTCTAAAAGTCTGTTTATGCATTACTATGTTGAAGTGTAAGCTTCTTTGCTGAAAAGAGTTGACCATCACTGTTCAGTGGCTGGAGTTTCCTTCGTCTCTCTATTAAAACTTTTTACTTTGTGGCCAGCATAAATTTTCAGCTTCCCATGTCAAGAAAGGGTAATCTTGTAGATCATCTACTCTGTATTTTAGCATATGCTTAAAGTAGTTTTTGAAGATGATTAAAATTTCTACTTGATAAGTTGGTGTTAGCTTAAGAGGTCTTCCCATGGCTTTGTTTGGCTTATTATAAGAAGCTAGGTTTTGGGAAGCTGCATTTGGAGATTGTAAAATGAGTGCATGGACCTATGAAGTTTGACCTTATCTGCATGTCATGTACGTCGGTATATGATGCCGACTTTTTGTGGATTCTCTCTTTTACTCGATTTCATAATATTTTTTTTTATTAAAATAACAGTCTTTGACTGTATAGCTCATAGCTCGTGGTATAAGCTGGGAAGAATCTGGCTTGGCACTATGAAGTTTATTGCTTTCTTGTTTCTTGTACACGAGTTTAAATTACTTGGAATATATCCAGGGTTTCACTAGCTTATATTTCACTTTACGGTGGTGCTTTTATTGTCACTGATGTGGTTGTTTCGTACCTTACTACTGACTGACTTTGTGCTGCAGTAAAAGGATTAGCGGATTTGACATGCCTCCACCAACTTCAGTGCTGCCTGGCGTTACTGTTCCTGGTATAACATCCTCTATATCAAAAGTTGTTTTTAGTTCATAACTGTTGCTTCTTTTTTGTTGCTTTAGTGTGGAAAGTTCATATCAAATTACATGGTTTCATTGGGTAAGCTTATTCATTCACCCTTTATTTTCATTGTTGACTGCAGTGGAGTGTATGCAGATGGTTGGATTTTTTCATGTTTATTCTTTTTGTTTAATTAGACAAATAACACTGGTACTGAGAGATATTTTGGTTTGTTCTTGTCTTTGTTGTTTGTCTCTTGTTGGTGTCTTTTGTTTGTTGTAAGAAGGTAATGTTGGGCTGCTTGCCCCACTGTGCCGACATTAGGTGTGAGCCGACTTCTGTAGCTTAAATGTACAAGGAAGAACCGATGCTCAGGTTGGGTTTTGTTCATTTTTAATTGGCGAGTAGTGTGTCTTTCAACAGTTATTACAATTGTACCCCAGAAACACGACATGCTTCATACTTTCTTGTACAATGTAATTCTGCATACCATCAGAAAAGAGTATATGGTCATCTGCATACCATCAGAAAAGAGTATATGGTCTTATCGGCTGTTTAAAGTTAAAGGATTTTATAATGTCAGACTAGATAAAAGGGAAGTCTTACTCTTAAATTAATGAATGAATATACAAAGAAAAGATTTATTTTTATGTTGGTCATTTTCTTCATGGTCATTTTTCTGATGTTCATGTAATGTTTACAGGCCAGATGCCAGGGATTGCTCCTGCAGTTCCTAATATGTTTCCAAACATGTTTCCCTTAGCTACAGGGCAGGTGTGTAACTTTTTTTTAAATAATTTTTTCTTGGTCCTGTTATTTTGCTGATGTGTGTTTTTATTGCAGATCCCAGCTCTTCCGGTCATGCCTGTGCAAGCGATGACTCAGCAGGTTATCTATAAAATTATATACTCTGTAGTTTGCAACTTTTTATGATTAGTTGTTTCATCCAATATCTCACTCCTGCTGGTGACGTACGAAAATAAATTTGCAGGCTACTAGACATGCTCGTCGGATTTATGTTGGTGGACTCACTCCCACGGCTAATGAACAGGTTCCCATTTTTCCTTCATGTTTTGTTCTCGTAGGATCGTTACTTTACTTATATTCGAGTATATTACTGGTAATAACCTTGATTTTTCTTTTGTTATGTAGTCTGTTGCTACCTTTTTCAGTAATGTTATGGCCGCTATAGGCGGAAATTCTGCTGGCCCAGGTACTCACTAAATCCTTGTTACATATTACTGAATTTATTTATCTTTTCTGTATATACTCACTTTTTCTTCTCGATTGAAAATGTTGTGACGTTCAGGTGATGCTGTTGTCAATGTATATATAAACTATGAAAAGAAGTTTGCTTTTGTCGAGATGAGATCTGTGGAGGAGGCCAGTAACGCAATGGCACTAGATGGTATTATATTTGAGGTAAATTACACCTCTTTTGAGGAAGCTGCTGTTTCTTTTTCCTTTCTGCTTTTATAGTTGAATTAAATCTCTCTTTAGAAACTGGATTTCTCAATAATTTTGTAAACTTAAAATGTTTTGTGGCTATCCCAGGGGACTCCCGTGAAGGTGAGGAGACCAAGTGATTACAACCCATCACTTGCTGCGGCACTCGGCCCAAGCCAACCCTGTCCAAACCTGAACTTGGCTGCTGTTGGCTTGACACCAGGATCTGCTGGTGGTCTTGAGGGTCCTGACCGGATCTTCGTGGGTGGGGTTCCATATTATTTCACAGAGGTTCAGGTGCGTGAGCTGCTTGAATCTTTTGGACCTCTTCGTGGTTTTGACCTTGTCAAAGACAGAGAAACTGGGAACTCCAAGGGCTATGCATTTTGTGTGTATCAAGATATATCGGTTACCGACATAGTTTGTCAAGCATTGAATGGAATTAAGATGGGGGATAAAACCCTTACCGTGAGGCGTGCAAACCAAGGCACTCAACAACCTAAGCCGGAGCAAGAGAGTGTTTACATGCATGCACAGCAGCAGATAGCACTGCAGGTAATATTACGTACCTTGCTTTATATTTTTCAGTAAGTCATGTCTCTTGTGTAAGATGGTTGTATCAATATATTGTTAATATAGCCCTGTTTAAATCTGAATTTGACTCAAAAATCATGTTTGGCAATCAATGAATTTTAGATTTTGAATTTCGGCAAAATACTCAGAATTTGATAGAAATTTTGAGAAGCCTAAAACACGACACCCTATGGCCTCTCTTTTGAAATTCAACTTCACCCAGTCACCCTTGCCTTCTCGATCCTCACTTAGTCTCATACTTTTTAACTTTCCTCACCAATGATGAGTTAATTAAAGGTTGCAAGTATCATGCTACAATAAAATCAGGTGAGATCAATTTCGAATTTTGGTTCAAATTTTAGTGTGATGCATTTGAAATCCAAATTTTGGGATGGAAATACTCACCTTTGCCAAACAATGAATTTGGAATTAAGTTTCATTATTTCAGTTTTCCCATTTCGAATCTGGTTTTTAAATGAAATTCGGGTTTCCAAACACCCTCTAAAGCCCAAGCAAGCCCATGGTGTATACTATCTACTTTCCTTTCAGAATATTGTATGAGAAGTTGTTTAACTGTATGCCCTTTACTTTGCAGAAAATGATGTTCCAACCAAGTGGTCTCGCCACCAAGGTTATTTGTTTAACTAACTGTGTGAATCCTGATGAGCTCAAGGATGATGAGGAGTTCGAAGATATCTTTGTAGACATGAAAGAAGAGGGTAACAAATTTGGTACGTTTTTCACAATTTGCATCATCTGAATCTTTGTTTTATTTTGGAAACATCTTCCGTGTTACCCATGTCATTTTTGAGTTTTCTTATTCTAATAAAGAGATCGGGGGAGATGCAGACAGACATAGTTGCTGACATCTTGTTCTTATATAAATTCATTTTTTTTGTGGATTGTTACTGGTAACATTCTTGGGCATGAATTGTATTTTGTTTGACAAGACGTTATACTTTATTGTAGGAGCTTTGGTAAATGTTGTCATCCCACGTCCGCAGGCAGATGGAGGGCCATCACCAGGGCTTGGAAAGGTTAGTTTTACTGCTGCATGATTTTCAGTTTACTAAACATCCGATGGGTTAATTACTTAATTAGGCCAGTAAACCATACATTACGGTTATTGATTGCTTTGGTCCAGCCACTTCATTAATAGAATAAGATTTGATGTCAGTTTTCACATACATATTGGGATTCTGGAAACTTTCCGATTTAATGATACAATACTCGATCTCGGAACTGGTCGCCACTGCTTCCTGACATTGGGGCCTGCCATCATTGTAGCAAAGAATGCCTTATAAAATGGTTTTAGAGGGCATTCAAAATCTGTGTGTATAATTCGGTTGCATTTATCACAACTGTGTATAACTCGTAAGCATATCTCAGGTGTTCTTGGAGTATGCTGATACAGAGAGTGCTTCGAGGGCCAGAACCGGGATGAATGGAAGAAAGTTCGGTGGGAATCCAGTTGTTGCTACGTACTATCCAGAAAACAAATTTGCTGAGGGCGAGTATGATGGCTGAGGAGGACATAGGAGGGGTTATTCTTTAATTGTGCTGCTATTCACCTTTTCGAAGGTTTTAGATGGTAGATCCCCTCCTTGAACTATAAGGTAGTCGTTATTAGGCAGTCTTCTAGAATTGATTTGTATGGATAGTGTTCTTGTGCAGTCTTAGTTGATGAATACAACGTTAGTTCTTTGACTCAATTCGACTCGAGTTCATTAATGTTCACATAACAAGTGTGTTGTATCAATCATTTTCCAGAATGATAACGGCCACATTGTTCAAATTATTATTATGATTTAATATGTGGATATACAAAGTAGAGGACTTCAATTTCGTATTCGAGATAGAATTATTTAACACAAGATTAAGACCCTATTTGGTAAACGGTAAAAGCAGATATATGATAGCAGATAGCGTTAGCAGAATACGGTTGACATATTTTATTAGTAGGTTTGACCATCACATTAAATTAGTATATTTAAGAAAATGTGTTTGGTAACTACTAACTAGTAGTAGATTACAAGACAAATTTATCATTTTCATGTATAAACTAAATATACTATTACAATATACTTCTATTAGAAGCATATTTAAAAATAGTAGATTCCGGTCAATATGCTATCTGAATATGTCATTAACCAAACACATGAAATTAATAGATTGATCAGTCAAGCTACTATTTAAGTCGGAATCTACTCTTTTTGCCGAATATATTGGCTCTGTTTGACAAACGGCAGAAGCAAATTTATGATAATAGATAGCGTTAGCATAATACGGTTGGTAGATTTTAATAGCAGGTTTGACCATCCTATTAAATCAGCAGATTTAAGAAAACGTGTTTGGTAACTATCATATTATATGTCAAATTTACCATTTCCATGTATAAACTCAATATGCCATTACAATATGCTGCTATTAGCAGCATATTCAAAAATAGTAGATTCCAGTCAATATGCTATCTGAATATGCAATTTACCAAACACATGAATTAATAGATTGATCGGTCAAACTACTATTTAAGCCAAAATCAACTATTTTCATCTAATATGCTGTTTACCAAACATGGCTATACCTAACTATAAAGATAATGATACGGCGCCATCGGGTTACATGCACCCCTTATTATTGGGATCCCCCTTAATAATAATGGGTACATCCATTATCATTGGGGTCCCCACTTCTTGCATGTGAGAGTGTGGCGCCGAAATTGAGGGTGACGCCGAGATTGGACGCCACCCGGTGACGCTAACTCATTTTCCAACTATAAAAATATGCAATTGCTCGTCAATATCTCGTCTCTAATCTCCAGTTCACCTTTAGACCATTATCTCTCGTTTTATTCTTCTTCGATGATCCCTTGGATAATTACTCTATTTTTCCAATTATTTGTTGTTTTTTTTTTTTTTAATCCAATGATTTGTTTTTAATGCTTCCACTTACCCTCAATCAAGCCGATCTATTTCATTATTTGTTTATTACTTAAAACGGAGAGAGTATTTTAATTTCTAAATGTCTATGCACTCCTCCACATAAACACAAATTCTTACTTGTACCGTTTTCCTCACAAAAACTTATTTAGGGTGAGTGGAGAAGCACATGGGGGTCCCTCCTTGTCTCTCCTTTGTCCCCTCTACCCATTTCCTCTCACAAACTACCCGTCACAAGATCCGACCCGCCACAAGTAAGACTAATTGATCTCGATTTATGGGCAGTGTTAGAAAAACACAGTATAAAATGGAGAGGAGAACAGAGTGATGTAATGCTAGGTTCAGCTTGCCAATTTGGTTCAAGAGAGTTAATGAGAGTGGGAAAAGGTGTGAACTTTGAATTGTGTAATTGAAGAACATGACTGATTTATTTGAGTGAAAGCATGACAGCTTGTGGAAATATGTTATGGCTCTGAAATATGGATGTCAACATATACTGTACTATGATTTAACGTTCAGACTTCAGACTAATGTATGATGTAGATTGTCACTTATTTTCCTGTTATTGATTTTATCTTGTCTTTAGTCTTTACCTAGCTTAATTAAGTGGATAGAGATATTAAACAATAAACATGCTTCATAATTACGTATTCTCTCCGTCCCAATCAATAGTTATCTATTGTTTTTGGAACAAAAAATAAGAAAATGTAAATGATTGAATTTAGACCACACAAAACTATAACCCCACATGCATATGAACAATGGTCCACAAAACTTTCAAAGGGAAAATAGATAACTATTGATTGATACGCTCAAAATTAGAAATAAATAACTATTGACCGGGACGGAGAAAGTATGTATAATAATACAATTCATTATCCAACACTATATTTTCACTGAGTTTGTGGTAAAATAAAAATTGGAGACAAACAAAAATTTGGGTGTTGATTAGTTATTGTAAGAAGCCAATCGTGTGGAGTATTGTTATATATAACATGTATCAAGTTTTTGCTGTAATTTTCATCAACATCATAGAGGGGCTGTGTCCGAACTCAATCATCTAGTCTAGTTTTATCGGTCATTTCAGATAAGCTGGGTTGAACCATGAATCTCAGGCTTGTTTGGTCTGTGCGGTGCCAATCCTACGATAATTAACCTTTTCTCGAGCATTGCCATTTCTCGTCCGTTCAAAGGTTAGATAATTGATTTGTGTTCGCGACCCATTTTGTTTTTCTTTTTTTTAGGAGAATTCAGAAGACCAATTATTAACCAAAAAGACGAGAGGGATTCAAACCTTTTTTTTTTTTTTGACAAGGTAAGGAAACTAGATTGATCAAAATTATAGAAAGTTAACTCTCAATCAAAAGAAAGCCAACTCAGAGCCCCAACAAAAAATTAATGATAAAATAAGAAAACCTAAAAAACTAGTCTTCCGAAAGTTTGACTGCAAATAATTCTTAAGGGGAAACAAAAAAACCCCAAATTGTAATGACGAAAATTTCAGATCTCGTAGAATTTATTTTTCAGATTTCATTAGAAATCCAAAAATAACCAAAGTTCCAACCACATTTCTATTATCAACAATTAAAATATTTGCTCTTTAGATTTAATCCTTCTTTAACTAAGACATATGACTATGATAAACTCTCCTATGCTAAAATGGAGAGTAAATCAAAGTCTAATTGTAATACTCCATTGAACTAAAAACGTTATTCGGGTGAGGTACTTCCTTGAAAGATTCATTGGTAAGCTTAAATGACTAGTGCTTAAAAGGATTGGAAGTAATACTCATATCAACAAAATGCACTTTTTTTTTTCTGGTTATCCATGCAAAATAACCCCACAGTCAAGCGGGAGTAGTCTTAGAATAGGTGACCTCCTGAGAAGGTTCTCGAAATGCGCATGATTGAAGAGAAAATGCGCTAGAAATGACCCGTGTTGATTTGTGGGCCATGTACATAGCCTGATGAGCTACCGTGAGTAACCGCTCCCGACCTTAGGTTTGGGTCGGGGAGTTACAAGTGGTATCAGAGTAACCCTGCGACCGTTTGATTAACCTGTGGTCTGGAGTACCCGGGTCACCAACCTAGCAGGGGAGGATTCTGGGCTTGGCTCGGCTACGGCCAGGTGCTGTCAGGCGCAACGAGGACGTTGCGTTCTTCAAGTGGGGGTCTGCAGTACTCCACTGAACCGAAGACATTATTCGGGTGGGGTACTCCCGTAAAAAGGTTCATTGATAAGCTTAAATGACTAGTGCTTAAAGGGATTGAAAATACTACTCATATCAACAAAGCGCACTTTCTTTTCTGGTTATCCATGTAAAAGAACTCCACAATTAAGCGTGATTGGCTGGGTGTGACACCCTCAAATTTCGTGCGGAAAATAAACATACAATTCTGAGATAAAACTGCGTGGATATGTTTGTAATATGTTCAATTGGTAAAAATCGAAAATTTTCAAAACTTGAACCTGTTACTAAGATATCTCCAAAGAGAGATGTCAAAACATTCATGGTCCAAAGAAAACTCATACATAGAACTCGCGAAAGTGCGGTAATAAAGTGATACAGTCAAGTGTGAAAAAGGGAGACATATGTCCCTATCAAATGTAAAACAAGGTAAATAAAAGCGTATGTGTTTTCGCTACAAAGTGGAAACCAAAACGTGGTCCCAAGGTACAACTCTGCTCGCTAGCTCGTCAGATACCCCATGTATGCCTCACCTACCTGTCATTCGCATTTTAAAACACGAATGCCACAGTCAGTGGGGAGTAACTCCGAGTCCTCCCAGCCACGATATG
>JAOWBH010000001.1:465754-477793 GCA_028566215.1 Silene coronaria
CCGAATACCCGGCCTAGAAAATTATGTCTTGGATCGGATCGAATTGGATAGAAATGGACAATAATTCATTTTTAAGTATGACAATGAACATTTAATTTCATCAAATCAAATAAATTAGTTATTAAAATATCTTTAGTATAAATAACCACCAATATTAAGTTTATAGTATAATTTTGAAGTTAAAATACTTAATTACTTTATAAAGTTACGAAAATTAGTCACAAAACACTAAAGTATCGTTCCATTTGGTCCGGATCGGAAATATCCGGTCTTGGACCGAATCAGACAGAAACCAAAACTTTAAAAAGTGTGCACCAAAGGACCAGACCTAAATGAACCCGATCCGGATTTGATCCAGATCAAATGATCCTGTTCAGTACATATTTTCGAACCTAAACTTGCTCGGCCCTAAGTGCATCAAATGGATAAGGGATAAGCAAATAACCAAGCTCACCCAAGCCCAAAACTTTCTACAAAACCCAATTATAACTATTCAACTCAATTTACTCAAATTTGCAGGTAGAAAACAATTGAGAAAAAATGGGGGGAAACAAGAACAAGAGGAAGAGAGGAAAGGAAGAAGAAAGAAGTATACATCCACGCAACAAATACGCTGAAAATCCACCTGATTTTACACATCTTGCATCAATTTATCCTTCTTTTGCTCATTTTGTGTTCTATTCTCATAACAATGCTCGTCCTAGAATTGATTGGACTGATTTTAATGCTACTCGTGAGCTCACTCGTGTCCTTCTTCTCCATGATCATTCAATTAACTGGTAAATTTCTCAGTTTTAATGTTTTAATCATGTTTATTTTGATGGGTTTTGCTCAAAGTTGTGATCTTTGTAATGGGTTTTCACAGAAGCTTGATAGTTTATTTATGTGTGAATTTTGATTATAAAATTGGTGAATTTCTCAATTTTAGCGCCTTTATAAAGTTACTTTTGGTGGGTTTGCTTAAATTTGTGATCTTTATACTGGGTTTTTACCGAAGCTTGAATATGTGTAAGAATTTGGATTGTATTTTTGATATACCGGAGCTATAAATGAAGCGGAACTGAACTGAAGTGAACTTATTTGAAGAACTGAACCTGGTGTGAACTTCAGATATGTTCAAAAGAAATAAGCAAAATTCAATATCCACTGACTTTAGGAGGCTAAGATAGGTGACATGTTTAAGGTAGCTTAAGTTAAGGCAATAACTGACCTATGTCTAATTCGCGCAACCAGCGATATATCAATGTTTTAGGAGTTGGGATACATTTAGAATTGAAAATTATGCACACCAATTCCATGTGCATCATATCTCCAGAAGAATAACCATGATGAATGAGCTGATAGCATGATATAAGTCATATAACCATAGGGCAGAAGAGCCATAGATTGTGATCCCATACAACCACAAAATTTCTTGTCATTGGCAAAAATTGAAGGGCTGGCCACTATGCTAGTAGTCAAGTAATACGAGCTATGATAAACTCAGTTATTTTCGACAGCCAGAGTCATCATAGGAGGACGGTTTAACTTATTGTATACATCAGGAACCGGCTTCTAGGAAAGGCATGGTGTGACAAATTTCATGGTTCTCCTAGCAAGTGGTTACAAATCTGAAGGGAGTAAACGTGGAAACTGACTAAAAGAAGCTGCCAACACTGGAATTAACTCAAAATGCCTTCCAAGGGATGATTACTTTTTTTTTTTAAAAAGAATCTTAACGGCTTGTTCGTTTTTTCCGTCTATTTTAGTTGTGTAGCAAGAACGTTCCTGAGTATGTTTTATCTTATTATTTGCTTTGGCGCAGACTGGATTTTATGCCTTACTAAGTATTCGATCAAAAATAAAGTTTTTTTTTTTCTAATTTTTTTTTTTTTAATGCAAAGTTGCGTTTTTTAAGAAGTAACCATTTAGCCTGAGTGAGCTGGTAGGAGTAAAGTAATACTGCAGAGGTTTTGACCACTTGATCTCGAAAAGTCTTTTGAAGCTACAATCCTATTAGTATCCTTGATTTAATACTTGCCAAATTATTACCCAGTCTCCAAAGAGGGTACCAAGCAGAGCTTGCCAATTTTGCATTTCCTTGTTCATTCAATATGATCTTCTTATTTTGTATTTTTGTTGGTGGAATGGGTTTGTTGATTGATTAATGAACATTGTTAGTATTCCAGGTGGATTCCTGATGGGCAGCTTTGTCCAACCGTGCCCAACAGATCAAATTACATTCATTGGATCGAAGATCTGTTAGTATCTGACATCATTGAGAAAAACAGTGTTGATGGAGATAAAGTGAGGGGCTTTGATATTGGAACTGGAGCAAATTGCATTTACCCTCTTCTTGGTGCATCGTTACTTGGCTGGAGCTTTGTTGGCTCAGGTATGCCACACTAGTGCTTAAAACAATTGCTCCAATGGAGCTGAATCATGAAAGCGTTACACTTGCTTAACTCCATCTTAATACTCTATTGACGGTGCTTTTTTTTTGTTTTCCTGATTTTACAGCCTTCATATTTGCCTAATTTAGCTTTATGGTGGACTGCAGATGTAACTGATGTTGCCTTAGAGTGGGCTGACAAAAATGTGAAAAGTAATCCCCATATTTCGGATTTGATTGAGATCAGAAGGGTTGAAGTTACTAGCCCTATTACTGTAGTACCATTAGAATTAAATGGTACTGAAGCCGAGGGTGATAAGCAAAGGAAGGAGCATTCTATTGAATATATTTCACCGAAGATGAGAGAGACAGATGAGACGGCACTTAGCAGTTCTTGCGATAAGTTCAATGATGTGGAGCTATTGGATGGGGAGCAAACTTCAGAAGTAACGGAAACAAGGGACAATGGCATACGACCCGGACTATCGATTCCAATTTCAGAGCAGTCGGATGTAGACAAGGGCTATTGTGGGCCATCTATCCTCGTAGGTGTAGTTAAGGAAGGAGAGAAGTTTGATTTCTGTATGTGCAATCCTCCCTTTTTCGAAAGCATGGAGGAAGCAGGACTCAATCCAAAAACTTCTTGTGGTGGGACGACACAGGAAATGGCTTGCCCAGGTGGGGAAAGGGCTTTCATTAGCCGTATTATTGAAGATAGTGTTACCCTAAAGCAGTCGTTTCGGTACATAATTTTGACATGGGTTAGTTTGGTGTGTGTTTGCGATTATGTGGACCTTCGATCGACTTAGTCTGAATTTCTTTTATCTTGCTTCCAGGTGGTACACTTCGAAGGTTGGGAAGAAATCAAACCTTAAGTTTCTGACATCAAAACTTCGAGAAGTGGGAGTTACGATTGTGAAAACAACTGAGTTTGTTCAAGGTCAAACTTCTAGATGGGGGATCGCCTGGTCATTCATGTCTCCTGCCAAAAGAATTGTAACCTCCCACGGGTGCCAGAAGAGTCAGCTGTCATTTATGCTTGAGGTAAGTTCATACAGATTTTTCTTAAAGTTCTTGTCCAAATTCTTCACGGCTGTCAGCTGATCTTTCTTCTTGTCATTCTATGAAATTTTAATCTTAGCCTGCCATTCTAGGCTAATGATGTTATTCCAATGATGCGTGATTATAGCCTTTGTGTCTCTGTTTCGGTCTCTATGGCTTACTTGTAGCAAGTTCATTATTCGTTTTCCTTTTTTCTCTTCCCCTTTATTATTTTATACCTTTGTTTGCATGACATGTTCTTTTTCTTCTTCTTCATTTAAAAAATAAAATAATGTAGCAATTCCCTCACGTCCAACAGTTATCCCAATTCCCAATGCCCTTATCAATATTTTGCCAAACTTTAAGGTTATATTCTCGGACAATGGGCATTCTGGAATTGTCATTGTGATGTTGGCGACAACAAATAAAGCCTAATGTCACCCCTTTAGTGGTGTAGATCTATTCTTGCAAAGTTTGAGAACTTGGTGTATAATACTCCGTAGCAATTTGAGGTTGAAAAAGAACTGCATTTTTTTTGAGCTTCTGATAGGCAATTTGCATTAGCATTTCATTATGTTATGAATTTGTTTCATGGGTATCCTCTTAACACAAATTATGATATAAAATGCGCTTTGATGATGATATTATCATGAACTAAACCCTATGGGACTTAAACAGGGTAGCTATTATTGAGTTGTGGGATAATGTTTATGTGGGTAGGGTTTATAGTTAAATGGGTTACTCTCACATTATATTAATGCTTGACCGTCTCACAACTCTCAAGAGACTAATTAATCTTCTAAGTTCTAATGTGTTTTCAGGATTATCTTTGATTTTGTTTTACTTCGACCATTTATTATTGCTACTTTTGATCACTGGTTGGTTTTTTCTAGGGTCTTCAACGTCAAAGCAGTGCCTTCAGTGTTTTGCAATCAGTGGAATCTTTCTTTACCCGCTTTGGTGTATCTTGTAAATCCAATGCTGCCTCATTTACAGTGGATGTGAGTGCAGTTGGGTGTTTCTCGTTCATGTTTTGTGCCAATTGTCACGTAATTGGAGTTGAAAGACATTTTGTTGTGCTTAGGTTAGGGCCCTGAAAGATCATTGTGATGCAATCTTGAAAAGTGATGTCAAAAACCTGGATGAAGTTTCGAGTTGCAAGCATATGGCTGAACCATCTGGCACAAGTTCTTCAGATGCGAACTTGTCTTTTCGAATTTCGGTATTGCTTGACTTTGGAATATACAAGTGTTTATAAACTTTTTCTGACTTTGGCTTTTACAAGTGTTTATGAACGTTTTCTTCCCACTAAAACTAACGGTGCATAATTTTGCTGGGTCTTTAGGTCTTTCAGCAGATTCCAGGAACACTTCTACTAAAAGGATCATTACAGCAACGAGACAGCCCACTTTCAGGTACATCTTTCGTGAATTTCAATTGCATGCTTTGCTAAAACATTACATGGTTTTATGCAGGAAAAAATTCTTTCATTTCCAACTTTAACATGTGACTAATTTTCCAACCCTTACATATTACCTCCGATCTTTAAAGAAAGAACTACCCTGTTCTTGGTTCATTTAAGTGCTTTATTTCCGAGAGAAGAATTATCCTCATCTGCCATCTCTCTCAAAGAATGGTACACCCTTTCCTTGAGTGTATTCTAGAGTCGCGACTGAGTTATTTAGGTTTTGAAGGTCTTCATGACAACAGACAATATATTGATACACTATTGGCCGTGTTAATAACGCAACGACCAAGATGGCACGTGTAGTGTCTAAAATCAAGTCGCAAACCAAATTCAATCACCCAAGAATACTTTTTCCGGATTTTAAGCTTTCTTGTCTTGTTGATAAAGTCTGACCAACTGGTATGGGCAACACAGAAAATGTAGTGAATTATTTACTTGGCCAAGTCATAGCTGATGCCTGATTTTGTGTTCCTTGTTGACATCTTTTTAGAAGGATTCTCATCTATATTTCAACAACTAGAAGAATTTTTGAAGCATAAATTTTGTAAAGAGAAGGTTATCATAGGTCCTGTTTACCAAAAACAGAAAAGATGATCCGATTTCATATGGTTAAGAAGCACTGCCATGGCCCATGAGCATGTAATATGGGGGACGCAACTCTTTTCCAAAAAGCACCGGAGTGTGAGTTCATGTCCACAAAGTTCGACTACAAGTGGCGGATATATGTGCTTATCCGCAATTCTTGAGAGAAAAAGGTAATGTTTTTGGCCTAACATGAAGTACCTAATGTGTTGGTTCTACACTCAACATACAATGTCGAACCAACGTAGCGCAAGTAGCTTAATTCATTGTGTTTCATCTAAGTGTAGCTTATCTTCTCATTATAGGAAATAAAAGATGATTGTTGTAATTCTTTATTAACACAATTTTCATTGAGCAACGTACATTATAATTTTCTTTGTGATGTCAACACAGATTACAGTTGTGTATTTTGAGATACAGCAGCATTTTTAAGCATGTTTTTTTCCTTCCATTTATGTGGAGTGGCTTACAATGAGGAGCTCGAAGAATTAACGTCCAAAAGATTAGTAGTACCAGGAAAAAAAGTTCTCGTAAACCAATTCTCATAACAAATCAAATCACAATACTTTCCACAATTCACAAAAAACCACAATTTACAGATGAATAAATCTAACTTTAACCCATACTGATATGCACTTGATATAAACAATGAATATGAAAACATAAAGAACAATGACGAAATCGATTCTGAAAATCACACCTTCCCTTCAATCCTAGCAGAAGTAAGAGCAACACAAGCGTCCACAAAATCACCATCAATAAAATCAGTGGATAAAACCTGCAAGCGATCAACAATGCCCCTCGAGAAGCACTGAGTCATAAACAACCTCGCATATCCATGGATCCGATCCGTCACGGGTCTCACACATAAAATAGGGTTATCAGCTTGAGGGGTGACGGTATTTTCGACCCGGTAGAAAAACTTCCTAGAAGACACAGGTGGTTGTTCACCCAAGTGCTTTAAATTGCTCTCAAATTTGGTTGATGGCAAATCAGTATCAATCCAATTATCTTTCAAATACCCTGCACTCCAAAGCGGGCTACCGTGTTTAGGAGCTGCGGACTTTCTTGGCTTCCAAACACAAATGACCCGCTTAGGGAGCAACTCAGCTACAGTCTTACCAAAGACATGATCATCCTGATGAATCAAGTAATCCCCAAGTTTTTCCTCGAGGTACTTGTCGAATTCAGGTGGATCATCATGCCCGAATTCAGTCCGTATCTCGAGGATTATAACCTCGGATGTTGTCTCGGATAGGAATTTCTTCACGTCTTCTAGAACCACATCGACACTATATGTCTTAAGGATGCCATGGCAAATCCGACGATTCTCCTCAACCCGGATGTCAAGTACCCTTGTCCCTCTCACGAGCTGCTCGTAGATGGACAAGGATTGGCATTGGGCAAAGGGACGAGTGATCAAAGGTATGCCAATCTTGTTGGTGGCAGAATCATGGGTACCCGGCCATACAATCTTGTTTATCGTCAACTTCCCTGGATCAAACAAAAAACTTATATAAGACAGTATTATATGAGAGACAAATTAACCATATATATACAAGGAATACTCGAGACCACATCTTGTACAAGAGTCACTACCTGGATCAAGGCCTGCCATCCAGTTTTTCCGATCAGTTGGGCGGTAGTCACATCCTGGATAATCACAACCACAGCTTTGTTTAAGATCAACCAAAGTCTTCTTCTCGACTGATAAGGATTTTCTCTTTTCAATTTGTTTCGAAACTTGAGCACCCATATTTAATTGTCAACAAAGAAGAACAATCTGAAAACTAAGATAATTGTTCTTCTGTTGAAGACTGGTACACACAGGATGGATTTTAATATATAAGCACACAAGATCAGTTGAGAAGTAGTTTTCCGGACTACAAATAGGCCAGAGGATAACAAGAAGAATACATCTGTAATAGTCAATTTATTATTATTTCCAAAAAAAATATTATTTAGTTATAAAATATGTTGGTACAAAAATTAATCTTTATGATTGAGACATCAAAGTGGGTGATGGTCTATAGGTGTACTTGTAATGGTATATTATTGATTGATGGGGGTTATCATCACTGACTTTCCCATGAGTTAGTAAATTATTGAAGCTGATTTGTGATCAAATATGTTTTATAAGGATGGTCCACCTGTTAAGCTGGCAAAACATTAATTAATGGTTGGCTTTCTTCTATTATTATCAGTAAATGTTCCTTAATCTACACGGAACTGTCCTTAGCATCCTGCAATATGAACTTTTCCTGCAAAGATAAAAATAACAGGATTGAAAGAGCAGCACAGTTTCACGATCATATCATGAAATCGAGTAATTTTCTTCTGTATTCAACTATATTCTGCCAGCAATTCTTCACCTATTAGACTGCAGAATTTACATAGTTTAGCCTAAAAAGGTACTTTATTCAATTATTTGGCATTAAGAATACGACAGCAAGTATGATACTGTGATGCAATGCAAAACATTCATTATTCACTACACAAACATTCACCCCACCAAAGCCCCCGCCTCTTTGACCTGAACTACAAGCAGAGTAGCAAGCAGCAACACATCATAAGTAATGACGAAGATGTCCCGTGCCCCCAAAAGTTCAACGTGGATCCATCAATGACCATAAGTAAAAGGGAGGTAGATGCAATGAGTTGAACGAATAAACGACTAATGTGCTTACTTATAACCCATTATTACAAAATTAGATAAGCAAAGTGAAATCACGACTTAAAAAAGGCTTTCTTGGATTTGCTACAATTATATATCTGAGATTCTGGATACTCAAACAGTTGTACATTGGAATTAATGCACACGGATGCATATATCAAAATCTTGATGGTTGAAGAAACCCCACATAAATCCAAAGCTGTACTAACTACTAAGAGAGAATTCCCAAATCATGGCCTATGAGTCTATGACCCACTCCCCCGAATCAGAAATGTAGCAATTATGAAGCGCTACATCCAAAAGCTTTTAGCATTGCAACAGCAAAATAGAGCCAAATTAATCTCAAAACATTACAATACCCACACACTCATTGAATGAAATGCTTCTTTTACATAACGAAATTTCAAGAGCTTGTTACATTATTTCCCGGTGTATAACGCTCCATATAAGAATGATATTTTGATATTTAAGCAACGTGTTATTTTTCCTCAATGATCTAGTTATTTTTTCGAAATATTTGACATGTGACATTTTCAAACGGGAGTTGATCTCAAAAAATGGTGCATGTAATTTTTTCAAAAGAAAAGAAAAGAGACCACCAGTAGAAAATAGAAATGACCCATTACATTTCATCCTTGACATCCCAGCACCAATATTTAGCGGCCATTAACGCATTCGCAACTACCACACATTTTTTTAACATGTTCCAATTGGAAAGTAGGCCATTATAACACAAGAAACGCACTTTCTTCCTCAATAATTTAAGAAGCAGGAACATGGGAAACTTGAACTCAGAGTGGCAAGAATGTAATAGAAAGTTATACATACCTACCAGGAGTAATTTGGATGCCTCTTTCACAGGGGGCACCGCCATATATGGGTGTGCTTCAGGCAACAGAAGGGCACCATTTGTGTTTGCAAATGCAGCCTTATATTTTGCTTGCAGAATCATTTTGCTCATGCTTAGCATAAATAGCATGTCAGGATGGATACCATCAAATTTCATCTCTTCGAGATCCACATAACTGTGAATCGGCTAAGAGGTAGCAAGTAGGGTTATCCAAAGTCCAAACACCATCTACGCATCTTCTTTCTCACAATTATATTCACCTCATATAACTTTAAACCGTTGCTTGTTGTAAGCATGAGAAAAGTGAGCTTCAACATATTAAGAAATGCACAAGTCTCTCCGAAACTAATGTGCAAACAGACAGCAACAAAGAGAGCTGTTTACAAGCAAAACAAGATGATGATGATGCAGGATAGAAGACCCAAGAACTCTCCAAGCAGAACATAAAATGAGTAAGTTGTGTATCAAATTTGGGCTCATGAAAACTACGGCAGAAATGAGATTAAAATAGCAAACAATCGCATGAAGAAAGCCACTTTTCATTGATAAACAATTGAGGTTAAAGCGATAAATTGTGCATCGGCTTGCACCCTATAAGAGTATACTTGACTTCAATGTATTGATAATCAAAAGGGGAGTTGCCAAAAACAAAATTGTGAAGAGACAGAGTGTACTTCTGTAATCTCTTTCATTGATTACAGTAGGGAGTAAAAAAGAAGTCAATTGAAGAATCGGATACAAAAAACTCTATATGTATCACACTATCGCCTGTAATGGAGACGGAACAGAACTACAAGCATGGACCTTTTTACCGGTTTCAGCCCAGCTACTGGCTTGTTTTTTTCTTACACCTCTCTGACTCATTAGCTGTCTAGTCATCTGGACACCCTCCCAATTTCCAGCGGCAGCATGTATGCTTGAGAGTAATAAATATGGAGCATAATCCAGTGGGTTCCGTTCAATAAGTTGTTCAGCGGCCTTCTTTCCGAACTCGACATCCTCATTAATCCGACAAACACCAATCAGAGAATTCCTTATTCGATCATCGTCTTTACATGGCATTATCTCTAATTGTTTCACTAACTCATCAAAGCATCCCGCTCTACCAAGGAGATCGACTAGGCATGCATAATGCTCTACATCAGGAGGAATGTTATGGTCCTCAGTCATGGATTTAAAGAATGCAAGACCGTGATCTACAAGACCCGAATGACTACATGCACTAAGAACGATGACAAAGGTCACTCTATTTGGTTTGACCCCAGAACTAACCATTTCATCAAACAATTTGATTGCCTCGTCACCATGACCATGGTTGGATAAGGCAGCTATAACGGGGTTCCATGTCATGACATCTTGCTTATTAGCCATCAAAAGAAAGACTCGCTTGCTAAGGAATAAACTTCCACACTTCGAATACATATCTATAAGAGAGCTCACGACTATTGTGTTAGGTCTAAAACCAGTTCGAATCATACAGGCATGAATTTGTTTACCATGACGCAATGAAGCTAAGCTAGCACAAGCACAAAGGCAACTACTGAAAGTAAACTGATCTGGTCTGATCCCAAGTAGAATCATTCTCCTGAACACATCAAGAGAACAATCACCTAAATTATTGCGAGCATAACCTGAAACCATAGCAGTCCACGAGTAAGGATTTTTCTCCGGCATCAAATCAAACAATTCACGCGCCATTTGCATATTACCCCATTTGCAATACCCTGCAATCAACGAAGTCCAAACCGGAATATCCCTAACCTGCATCTCATCAAACAACCTCTTAGCATCCCTCATCTCACCACATTTAGCATAAGCATCCAAAAGCGAGCTACCAAGAATCAAACTTGAATCAAACCCGGTAACAAAAACTTGACAATGCACCTGCCTAGTCAACTGCAAATCCTGCAATTTAACCCCGACAGTCAAAATACCCGCGAAACTAAACGCATTATACCCTAAAGCAGCCCTCCTAAACTCCCTATAAAACCTTACAGCTTCACCATACCTCCCACCCTGAGCATACCCAATAACCATAGTATTCCACGACACGACGTCCCGCTCTCCCATCTTATCAAACATCCTCTTAGCAGCATCCAACATACCTAATTTAACATACCCAGAAACAGTATTATTCCAACTATACAAATTTCTCATAGACATTTTATCAAACACTTGGCGTGCACTATTATGATCACCACATTCAAAGTACATATAAATCAAATAATTCGACACTAACGTTGTTGGATGTTTCCGACCCGTATACCGTAAATGTGAATGGACCCATTTACCCTCACGAAGTGACTTAGTCCTTGCACACTCTTTTAACAAAATTGCAAGGGTATTTCCGTCCAATCTTAACCCTTTTCTTGCAAAGTCACTCAGTGATTCAACTGCTTCTTTGATCTTACCTTGGTAACAGAGACTAATTAATGAGGTAATTACACAAGGTTTACTAATGGAATCTGTGAATTTTTGTGTATATTTTGAGAAATTTGAGTGATTTGGTGGAATAAATGGGGGCATTGCATATAGCACACCATGTCAAATTTATTGTGATTTTTTCTCAATAATTGATTGATTTGGAGTAAAAATTGATTGATTTGATGAATTTCTGGGTTCACCGGATGATAGTGTATTGCTCCGGTAAATCAATGAGAATTTTTGTATTCCTTTTGATCGAAAGGTAGGGGATAGAGGACTAGACAAGTCAAGTCCGCTTGCGGCTTGTCTGGGTTTTGGGATCGATTCGTCGAAGCTCGGCTCGAACTTGATTAACTCGCTATAGTCGAGCCCGGGTCAAACTTGAACAAATTTGAGCCCATCTCGAGTGCTGGATGATTCAAAGTTTGAAAGCTTGTTTTTGCTTGTTTTAAATTAGTATAGATTCCGCGCTATGCGCTGTATATATAAAGTATTTATTCTTTTAGGGTGTTATTTATAATGGAAAATCAATTAAAGATAATGGAGTAAAATTGAAAGGTGTATTTTTCCAAAATATATACTTGTATATTTTTTTACCAGAAAATTAAGAATTTCATTTTATAAATTTT
>JAOWBH010000001.1:496816-508106 GCA_028566215.1 Silene coronaria
CCGTCTTAAAGCTAAATAGGTCTTTAGCCTTAGACACCATTAGTTCGATCTTCAAGGTTGAAAGTCGACTAAATATCTCTTATTTTGTTATCGTTCTTTATTTATTTAAATTGTTTCCGCAATTTTTTTATCAATTATTAATTCCGTTTCAGTTCTTAGACTTTCTTTTAAATCAGTTTAATTTAACCCGAGACAGTTTTAGAAACTAGCTAGATTTCTTAACAATGGAGAAACGTACATATAATATATAGCTAGCAGGCAAGCTCCTCCCTCATTATTATTCTTCTTCTTCTTTCATCTTCTACGTCCTTCTTTCTTCATTCGTTTCCTGTTTTTCAAATTTTCATCCGTAAATTAGTTAAGGCGCCTTCGTTTGTCATCCGTTTTCAACTTTCGTTCCATAGTTCTCATCTCGTCAATCCATTGTAAGTAAAATTCTGTTTAGTTACGGATTTTTATAATCCCAATTCATATTTTCAGTTTTATTTATTGTAAGACGGTTGTAGGAGCTAAAATAGACGCGGTCTGGTACAAGACTTTTACGTCATGGAGTACTAGTTCGCTCGGGAAAAGGTAACAATGACGGGTTACTTGATATTACTTGTAAAATATGTTTATTTTGAATGTTGGTTAGTATGTGTTATATTTGAGACGATGTATACTGGTATATCGCGATCATTTTGGATGCTAACTAGTCTGTTGTATAGCTTTGACTGTGTATACTGTGTACTAACCTATATGAATCATTTGGGATGCTAGTTAGTGTGTTTTATAGTTGAGACGGTATAAACTGACATATATGGATTGTTTGGGATGCTATTGTGTGTGGGGTACTGAAGACGTATATACTGACATATATGAATTGTTTTGGGATGCTAGGTAGTGTGTGGTATACTTGAGACAGTTTATAATGATATATATGGGTAGTTTTGGATACATTTACTTGTCAATTTTGGTAAACAGAAGTCATATATTGTTGTGTTTACTTGCCTTGCTATATTCATATTTTGTTGCAGGTGAGACGGTAAGCAATATGAGTTGTACGTGTACTTTAATTATGTTGGAACATGTACAGGATGCAAAATGGATTGCACGGCCAATACATGGTGGTATTTTTTATATTTATACGTGTTGTTTCCATTCCCGTATTGTGTACTTGTATCCGCCCTTGAGTTGTATGGTTACTCCATGATTGTTATGTAAGTAAATTGGGTCTGTGTGTGTGTCGTTCTAGTGTTAATGAACCCATTTGTTTTTATGATCTCGTATTCGGACCTTGGTAAGGTTGTATGTGATTGAGCGCTGGTACGAGGTTACTCGACTCTGGTACGGTTGTATGTGTCAGGCATTCGGGTCATGTAATGATCGTTTCAATTCGGACCCTAGCTCATGTGGGTGGACTAGGTGGCTGGATTGAAGTTATTCGGTCGTGGTTATGTGTTGTAGCCCGATTACAAATCTCAAGGTTACAGAAAATTACCGTAGCCGTTGAATCGGAAACGTGTTGTATTCCGAGAGTATAGTATTGGACTATTGGGTTACCAATAAGCCAGTACTGTACTTAAACTAGGACTGCTTATATCGGCTATGTGTTGTAGTCCGATGATTGTTGTGGTATGTGTTGTATCCCAAGAGCGTGATGCTATTTAGCTGTCCTACCGGGAGATGATTGGTTACTTTTTTATGTTTGATTTAGCATCTGTACATTGACACCGGCCCACTATGTCGTCATTTTGGTCATGGTTTTCCTCGTGCTTCCTTTAATACGATATTGTTTTTTATCGTAGTAAAGTGGAACACGTTGTCGTTATTTCCTTTCCGTTATCACATGATTTATTTATATTTCCTATGTTTTATGTTTTAATAAACCGGTTTGTTTGTAGTATACTTATGTTATTACATTGTAATATGGCTGGGAGGACACCTGAGTTACTCCTCACTGATTGTAGCATTCATTTTTATGAATGACAGGTGACACGCCGGTGGTATATGGTAGGGGTTACAAGACAAGTGGCTAGCGAGCGTTGCCGAGGCAACGATACACCCTTTTGATTATCGTTCGTGATTGCATTTTTGGAAATTTGGAGGGAATTGAGGTCCCTTGTATATTTCTATTCCTTATTTATGTATTTATTTGGTAAAAGTGGTAATTAAGTTATATAGTTTTCAAACGTTTTTAGTAAACTCCGCGGCCGAGCCTCGAAGTTTAAAAGTTACGTATTTTCTGCTGCTAATTATAAGTTTATGCTTTTGCATAACTGCGGGGTTCACACAAACAACTCTAAATGTTAAGTAATCCGTGACAAAAAATAATTTTAAAAAAAAAAACCTAACAAGCTCCTATACCCAATTGTCTCAATTTCTAATCACAAAAACTATCGATTCAATTAAATTTCTTAAATTATGAATAATAATTTGAAATAGAACATGAATTTGATTCCTAAATTACAAATTAGTGATAAATGTCTTTTTAAGATTTTTTTTTTTAGGGTTCAGTTTTTTAATGTTAGATAATGGTTGTCACTGCAAGGCCACTATGAGGGAGTGGCAGCGTGGGTTAAAGATGGCAAGGGAAGGGCGGTATATGTAACGGGCATACATGGTGCTTAATGGCGGCAAAGTTTTGTTTGTGAGGGCATGTGTTTTTGTGATCGGGGAGAGGAGAGGGATGACTCGCTTGCTGGAAGGGAAGGGGATGGGTCGGGAGGAGGGGCCTATGCTGGATGGTCGGCAAGTCGATGGCGGATGGAAGGAGAAGCATGAAGGAAGAGGATGGGCGCGTGAAGAGTCTTACAAGAGGGGAGCGTGATGGGGTTGAATAGGTCAATCCGACAACTGGTGGCGACTAGGTCGTCGGTGGTGGGACAGTCGTGTAGGCGAGGTTATACCACGTTATTTTAGTTGTCCCTTTTTATAAAAAAAAAAATATGTACAATCGGTTATGTTGGTGAAAGAAAGTGGGGGGTAAAATTATCAAAAATATATGTAAATGAGTGAATTTTTCTCATAAAATATACTATTAAATCAGTAAGCCGATATTGGGCTGAATAAGACCCCAAGAACAGTAAACTTGTCGGCACTAATACGCTTAGAACTTTTATGCACTAATATCATATATGTCCATGTATCGTGAATTCATAGTGATATCATCTTCAGTCGTATGACTGCTGTTATACACATACAACTTTGAGACAACAAGGTAAATAACGAAATTGACTGCACCTATAAAAGATACCAGCCAATACACTTTATCCACTCGTCCATGGTTAATTTCATTTGGTAACCACGTCGTATTTCTTCGTATAACGTGAACAATCGCGCTACTTAGGTAATACCCAACAGCAAGACGAAGAGAAGTCATGGCGTTCGATGTAGTTCTTAGTGACTTGGGAAATTCTTGATAGTAAAACTCGACTTCCGCTGGGAAATAAAATGCAGTTCCAGACCCTAACAACGCCAACGGTAAAATCAACCAAAGAACCGACATAGGTGCCACAGCATTGTGCTCCATCAAACCATTCTTCTCAAGTAAATCCAATCTGTTTCTCTCTATGATGGCATATGCAACCATACCAGACACATTGAAAAAATAACCAATGCCGACACGTTGTAGCGGTGTCAATGATTGGCTAAGTACCTTTTCAGACAACGGATATAGGAAACGATCAAGGATGGTGAGCAAGAATGATGCCCAAATTAGTGTGAAGACGAAAACAGTCCCAGCTGGTATTTGGAAATGTGGGCCCAAATGTCGATCCATAACCAAAGCTTGAATTGTGATCAGACTAGAACCAACTGCATAAATGGTGCTCTCAAGTAAACCCGCGCCCCAAATTGTTAGAGCTTTCATCAATTTCTTTAAATCTTCTACCTCTTCCACTGTACATAAGCTCCATGATTTATGAACTTGAGCTTGAGCAACTTTTACTAAGGCCGCTTGGTTAAAGAATCTACCGAAATACATAAAAAGACTAATAAACAGGATAATTCTATCAAAAATGACTGAGTTTTATTAGGGTAAGAAGAGAGAAAAGGGCAAACATACCTAAGACTTGAACTAGGTGGTTTTTGTGGACTCGTCGACATGCTGCTCTCGTAGAAGTATACATGATCCTCAGTTGACAACTTTGCCTTGCGAAGTGAGGCGATAAAAACACGAGCTATACTAGCAAAAGGACTTCCTTGAGGCATCAAGCGTCGATAGAATCGTGATCCAAACAAAAAAAGGGTTATGGCAAAAGCACTAGCAGCAACGCTGATGCTATAACCAATTGCCCAACTCACATTGTCTTCGACATAAACAATAACAGTGAAGGCAATCACCCAACTTGATTCAAAGGCAAAAATAAACCAGTTGAAGAACACATTTTGATGCTCTATTCGATCATATTGATCTGCCCCAATAGTTCCAAGCACAAATCGTGTTCCACCAAGCCCGATTATTCCGAGAACCAGGGTAATGTAGAGGAATGCATATTGGCTGCTAGAGGGTGTTTGACATACTCGAGTACTTATGTTGCATGGAGGAGGCCTTAAATGTGGAATTGCAGCTGAAAGGATGAACATCACTCCACCCTGCCATAGAATAACAAACCCTGATAAAAGTGATCAAACTGTCAAAAACTCCTTATTCTTTGGCTTTGGATTATGATGGAATAAAGCAAACACGTGGGTAAGGCTATGTACATCTGACCCCTTTTACCCCGCAATTTGTGACGGCTTGTGAGGCATCAGGTAATGTGGTTGTATTGCATCCTTACTTCTTTAAACTCTCTTCTATTGTGATCCTTCATTCGAATGACTTCTTTTTTAATGGATTTGACTTCATTTTACACTCTATATTTTCATTTTTACATTTATTATTCTAATTAAAATAATTTTAATTTAATTTTAAGTTTAAAAATTATTGCTAGTTGATTTTTTTGTATCTAAGTTTCTTCAAAAAAAGATGAGTTTTTTCTTGATTTATAACTTTCATCTGTTTCCCTTACCCCCTTTTTCCTCTTATATTTCTCCCTTGTTATTTTGTGTGCGCAACCGCCAACCAGTCATTTGTGGTACAAAGAGAGCCAAATGGGCAAATATGTTGCTGACAAGATTCGAAATCATGTCATGATAACCATCACTCATGATTTTACCAAATATGCTAGCTAACATCTGGGTTTTCTTTCATCGTTACCCCTTCTCTTTTTCCCTAGTCTTTTTCTCTCATGTTAGTTTGTGTGAGCAACCAGTCGGGAGTCATAAATGGTATCAAAAAATGATACACGTCAGCTCACGCCAAATCATTTTGGGATTAAGGGTATATGTTGTTATCACATCCTCACAATAGGTTGAATAGTGCAATTATAGTCGTACAAAATCAGGTCTTATAGGTACATGCATAGTTGCTCTGACAGCACATAAAAACAAAAATTCCAAAAAAATATGATCAACCAAGCCTCTTTTATTAATCTGTTTGAAAAATTTTAGGAACTAGTTTCAAAATTCTATCCTCTTATACAAAATTACTCTGACATGACACAGTTTTACTCGTCAAGCCTCTAGTATACACTTCATCACTTCTAAGGACAGTTTTAATACTAACTGGCTTCAGACAGAAGTCATGACACGTCCGCTCAACTATTTCAACACCTTAAGCCCTCTATTTGTGCAACAGTAATATAGAGAATTAAACATGTATAAAATAAAATGAACTAAGTCTTACCACTAAAGAAGCGAACGCAGCAACAAGAACAACCCAGTAAGACCCAAAGAAGGTATCAGCAAGTATTGCTCCAACAATAGGGAAGAAGTTAACGCCACCACCAACAACATTATGGATCTGCGCAGCTGAGATAGGTTGAATATTGTATTTTTGAATGGCGTATACAGTGATATTTGCATACCACCCACCTGCTGCTAAAGACAGACCCATTACTGTCCCTGTAAGTAATGATCAAATTCGCTTAGATTTTGAAATCACCGAACAAAAGGGATTAATCAATATTTACCCATAACACTAAAGCAGTCCCCTAACCTATAAATGAAACATGCATAATTATTATAGTGAAGCTCAGATTGATTTAAAAGACATGAAAAACAGATGGCTATGTACAATTTTCATAAAAATGACATTTTCAATGTGAGCATGATAAATTAACCTTTTCATGACCGATACTACAAAAACGACTTCTTCATATGTATATGTCCTTGGTTGTTACTTGTTAGTTGTTACTATACTGTAGGCATATATTTCTACATTAGCGACTACTAATAGCTAAAGACACAAGTACATTACCAGTAAATATAAACAAAAGGGATTAATCAATATATACCTATGATGAAAGGGAAGGTAACCCATCCGCCTTTACCCTTGTGATTATGGTGAGTAAGGCTCGAGCTTTGTGATCACCAATATGCCCAAATTCTTCTCGGTTAGATACCCGTTGAGAAGAATTCATGATCCTCAGTCTCTGTCAATATTATTGCATTGCACTGTTATAGCATGTATAAATTTAGAAACAACAGGGGAAGGAACTAACTGTATACCCCATATTGGTTGTCTTTAGAATTTAAAAACATTTTGAAGTATTAATTACACCACGTTCACACCAGAAGCCATGCCTAGTAATATGGTTGACTTGGTTACTGGATCTTGTTTCTAACTTTCTATCTACAGAAAGCTGCTGAGTTTTTATTTTTTAAGCAGGGGACACTGGCTGACATTATTCTGATTTCATGGGTTACAAAAATAATGAAAATTAAATCATTCTTAGTTCTTACTATTGTATTCATTCATGATCTGGCCTATCGACCTACAGATCGTGATTTTACTCATTAAGAAAGAACGCGACTTTCACCTGCCTACTAATTCTTAATACGGTGAACCCATATCAGTATCTAGCACACTATCATGGGACGATCAACGAAAACAATACCAGTAGTTTCCATTTACAGACTTCATACCTGTGCTGCACAACCATCTTTAATCCTTCGGCTCATTAGCTACGTAACAAAACAGAATCTACTTTTCAGTTCATATACAGACTCTAATCAAACCACTGATTTATTCTAAGCATCAGCTCGTGTTGGGTTTCACCTCCAAGAGCTAGTATGCAATCCGCTTGATAATATTTCAAGAGTATTAACCTGAGTGTTCTAGCGTTGACAAGTGCTGCCTCTCTTGGAGATCACATCACAGGAACAGAGATATCTTGCCAAAATTAGGACCAATGTCACAACCCCATGCTTAGTTAATAGTTGGACTTCTGAGACAAAGCTATACGGGTATTTGTTATACTACATATGATGCACAATCAAGTGCATCAAAATCCATTGAGGGAAGCAATTTTCAGGAAACAGCCAATTCAATATCAGACGAGCCTCGTAAGAATAGTTTAAATCTCAGTTTTGGTCGCAGTTGCAGTATCGAATCGAAGTGTTAAATAATTAGACGATGAAGAGAAGTTAGCATACTTGAAAGCAGGGCTCGAATTATTAAAATAAAATAAAGAAAATATAAACCAGAAACAACAAAACTATGAGGGCAATGTGCACGAAACTGATGGATGCCTTTCAAGTTCCAACTGAGAGTATTGTGCTACAAACAATATAACTGATATAGATTTGTCAAGTCAGAAATGACAAATGTTAGCAATAGGTGCAGAAGCTCTTTCGAGCGATGTGCTAGGCAAGTCATCTTTATTCAACCATAAAAAAATCCAGGCACAATTGGGTATTAACAACAGAAACACTGTTCAGAACAACACACGCAGACCGGCTGTACGCTAGCAAGAATATACTCCAAGTCTCCTACCAATGGACACCGTGCCAGTAGATTTTTAGCAACAGCATGAAAACTTGACTGATCAATCACTGACATTCAATTTGAATGTCTGGTGCAAAGTTAACTAGTAAATCCTTCAAAACCATCTTGGAATCTAGTTAGTGTGAAACATTAAAAGAGACTTCAAGGTAAGAAGGTAACACAAAGCACAGGCTGATGATCTAGCAGCAGAAACATATACTGACACTTACCCATGTCCAAAGTTGACCCTCACACTGAGACACTTCATGTCTTCAACTCTTCATGAGGCCGAAAACATGAGGATTTCCATAACAAAGAGCCAAGACTGGCACTTGGACACGCAGCAATGTCAAATGCTTCCAACAGAAACAAAATAACAAAAACATAGTAGAACATCAGCCAATTGCCAAGGTCAGTTACTGTAATGCTCTCCTTTCAAGCTTATGCAGCGGTGCTTTCAGGAATGACCCTGAAAAAAGGAAAAAAAAAAACAGAAATACTGGACGGGTAGGATGGACAAACGTACGACAATAAGAAAATTTGTGGGGTTACAAATGAAATAAATCACCTATTCTGTATAGAGAAAAGAATCTGGCATCCAAGTGCAGATGCACAAGTAAATCATTAGAACAAAAGAAGATGACACTTACTCATGTGGAAGTTACAGCAAATAAGGAATGAGTCTTTGCTGGACAAAATAGGCTACAAAGATCGCTCGCCTGAACAATAAGAGGGAGTACGATGCAGTTATGCCCAAAATTAGGCAATGAGGGAAAACAAGATTAACTGAAAGGGCACAAGTCATCGTTTTATGCGCCCATATACATGCTAACGCTCAGTTTGTCCTGAAAGAAAAGACAACACAGGCATAGACCTAACTGATATAGACATAAGAAAGATCCCAAATAAATTACTTGGTAACAATGATTTCCTTCTTATCCTACTAACTAAATTAATAAATGAAGTTACAATGAATCACCTGAAACCAATAAGACAAGTAACTGATAAGTTACTATACTACAGGTGTAGAACCTCTAATGTTGCTAATGAGAATGGCACACCAATTTACTAACTTAAATTGACCTTTCCTAATCCTACACACACTGATATACAACATTGGACTTCTGCTCAAGCAGCTAAACCTAACAGTACTCCCAACCCGAGATAACACAACGCCCAGAAATAGACCTTAACAAGTTATTGGCTGACTGTACATCAAATCTCAGGATCCATCATCTTTGCTTCTAATGCGAGCTACAAGTGATTTTGCATTAGAACATAATCCTCTTTTTCCAACTAACCGTAGTCCAAACTGCTGATTTAGAATTTTTAACCTATCCGCCTCACCATCCACCTTGCTCAGCTCCAGGGCTTGATACCTTGATAGCAGGCCATACAAATACAGACAGCCATTTTCCAGTTTCTCACTGTGGAACTCAACCCTTAGTAAAGAATGAGATTGAGGATCATCTGATCCTGGATCAAACAATACAGAGACATTCCCAAATCGTAAGTCGGGTTTCAAAAAAAGTTTATCCAAATCTTCACTGGCCTCTGAACTAGCTTCAACTCCTCCATCATCATCAGCAGGATTAGGTGACCTCCTCTTGGCGGCCCGTAGTATATTGGCAGCTTCCCTCATGCCGCTTAGAAAAGCGCCATGCATGGTGGCGGGATACTGCCGGTTAGTAGCCTCTCCGGCAAAGAAGACCCTCTCGTTCCCAATGGGTTCAGCTAGGATATCATAATCATCCCCAGAGGCCCCAATTGCTACATAAGAGTACGAGCCATAAGTAAACCGGTCTTGTCCCCACCGGGTGCAAACCGCCTGAACCGGGTCAGGTACATCCACGCCCTTTGGGTGAAATATCCCTCTCAAGATGTCCATAACCCTCTCCACAGAATCCACGGGAGATTTCTTCTCAAACTCAATGGCTGCTTCTCCTGCTACAAGGGCCACCAGCAAAGGCCCACCGGACACAGAGGAGTAGCTATAGAACAAAAAGAATTCACCCCTCCTAGCAGGATCCTCGGACAAGTGCCCAAACGTATCGATATCCCCTCCCCAAAAGTTGTAAGGAAATAGCATGGCAACCTTATTCAGCAATCCAAACCCTAGCCTTTCAATAGCATCCCTCTTCTTCTGAGGCAATGGAGGAACAAACTCTATATCGTCTCTCTTCAAAACCCCTAAAGGCATGGTACAAAGCACCATGTCAGCCCTAAACTCCTGCCCACCGGCATAAACCAACACCCCATCAACCCCATACCTAATACTCTCCACGGTCCTATCATAAAAGATAGGCAAATCCTCGGCCAATGCACGAATAAACCTCTCATTCCCACCGGGAATAAAACAATGATCTCCACCCATCTCATAAGGGTCATCCTGATCCCAAAAGGCCATAGACAAACTGGCCAACAACGAAGCATTAGCATACTCCAAATTGGCCAAATGCCAATTAAACAACATCCTCTCAACAACATAACTACTCCCGACACTAAAAACCTTCCTAAACGCCTCCAAAGCAGTCCCTAACGAAACATCGACACACTTAATCTCCTCCATCATAACCTGCCTAAGCTTACAAACCCTATCCAACAACTTATTAAATACGGTCTCAATCCTAGAATCAACCTCACTATCAACAGCGCTACCATCAGGTAAATAAAGAGGACAAATATCCCTAACCTTATGCAACGGAAACCCCAACTGCCTCGCCAAAACCCCAAGCGGATTCCCATTAATCCCCGTCAAGACACTCCCACCTAAATCAGCCGCACCCACGACCCCTCCCCCTTCCATCTTCCTCGTCCTAACCCGTCCCCCAGGCCGCCCCCGCCCTTCCAACACCACAACCTTAAACCCCATCGCTCTCAGCTGACGTGCCGCACACAATCCCGCCAACCCCGCCCCAACCACGACAACATTAACATCAGCATTGCCAATGTTAGTAGAAAGAGTAGCGTTCTTGATATCGGGGGCGAGCCCGAAATTGACGAAGCCATGGGAGACAAGAAAGTCAAAAGCGGGGTCGACAACAGGGAGGAGGTTTGAAGCAATGGAGGGGAGGAAGTTGGACCGGGTTAAAAGCGAGTGAACATCGGACCGCCAGGAGGAGAGAATGAGGTTGCGAGCGGAGATGTAATCGGACTGCAGCGGGGAAGAGAGAGTTGGGATGACGGAGGCGTGGATTTCGTCGTCGGTGAGGGAATCGACGGGGAACCCGACGGAGAGAGCGATGAGAGCGTGAAGGTCGAGTGGAGTTGGTGCGGTGGCTGGTGTGGTGGTGGTGGTGGTTGCGGTGGTGGTGTTTCGTCGACGGCGGCGGCGAGGGAGGGTGAGGTGGTGGTGATAAGAGGAGGAGGAGTGAGGACGGAGGACCATGGAGATTGTGCCGCCGGGGTAGTGTTTGCGTTTACGGCGGCGTTTAGAGATTTCGGAGGTGGTGGTGGTGGTGGTGTCGTCGTCAGGAGGTGGTGGGGTGGGTGGGTAAAGGG
>JAOWBH010000001.1:514888-528547 GCA_028566215.1 Silene coronaria
GGAGGAGGGTAGAAATCTCACTTACAATGGTAAAAGAGGAAGGAATAAGGTGGAACAATCTCCAATCCAAGCTTAGTATGTCAACCTAAGGTGTTTAGGAGGATTTTAAGAGAGAAATGAGAGGTTTAGAGAGAACGAGATGAAGATAGAATGAATGGAAAATGAGGAAATCCAAAACTTGAAAACCCGTCTGGCAAAGTGTTACTCAGCCGATGACCGAGTCACTCGACCGAGTGCACTCACTCGGTTGAGTACCACTGTACTCCGTCGAGTGCCCTCTTATTCGGCCAAGTACTATGTACTCGACCGAGTGCACTCACTCGGTCCTCCCTTTTCAGCTCATACTCGGTTAGCTAAGGTACTCTGTTGATCCAAATGCTCTCGTGTAAGGTTTATAGGATTCTCATTAAGTCAAATGATCCTCTCACTAATCCCAATTAGCATAATTAAATCATCTTACTAATACCGGGTATTAAACCTATCTACTAAATGAATAGGCAATCTCTCATTTTTCGCCTTTAAAAGCATCTTCTTAAATAAGGAAACTAATCATAATTAACAAATTCACTAAATAAGGAGACTAATAATTACTTATTTCATTAAATTATTATCTTTACATTAACATTAAATTCTTCATCAAATCATATTTTTTTTTTACTAAACTTTAAACTATAATATTTAATAAAAATATAATTAATGTTTATATAAAATAAAAAATTGTTAAATCTTAATTGATTATTATTGATGCTATTATTAGAGTATGACTTGAACCATAGTACGAATAAAAACTATAAATCGCTATTTATACTTTTGTGGCAAAAAAAAAAAAAGCGAGAATTTGTAAATTGAAATCACTGGCTTTGTGGTATAAAAATATTATCTATAGATTACATTATTAGCCCATTACTCAATTCTCTTTACCAATTTTCAATTAATTTTTTATTTCACAATGCAAAATATAATGTTGAGATATTGAACAATTTATGAAAATAGAACTATTATATCCGGAGTAAATACATTATTCAAAAAAAAAAAAAATATACCGTGTATTTATTACACGGGGTCTAAATTAGTATCTAATTACTCTAATTATATTGGTCGACCATTTTATTCTTTCCGCCTGAAATAATGTTAAGAACTGAATCGGAATTAAACTGAACTAAAATAATACGGTATACTGTATAATAAAACCAATCTGAACTGAATTTAACCGTGCTCAAATTAAGTCGGAAAGAACAAGACCGTCTTCGGGGAGACTCCCCAACTGCTAAATTGGTGAATATCACACTAATTAAACTGTAGGACCGTCTTCAAACTCGAAGAAACAGCAACAATGGCGTCCTCAGCGATTTCTCTCTCTTCATCACTCACCACCATTGTTCCAAGCTTTCTCTCTCTTCATCCATCTGTCTCCCGCAACTTTTCTCCTTTGAATTTCACCTCTCTTTCTCTCTCTTCATCCTCACATAATCTCTCTTCCTTCATTGTTTCGGCTTCTCTCAAGTCTACTGACGTTTCCATCCCCATTGAAAAGCGTCGGTACTCTTTAATTTGTTTAATTGATTTCATAATTATGCTTTATTTTATGATTATTCCTAACTTTTTAGCTCAACAAACCATGCAGGATTTGCGGCATTTCCTACGGTGTTGGACATTGATCAAATTCGCGACATTTTACCTCATAGGTTAGTTTAATTGCTTAATTTTGGGAAATTAGGGTTTATATACAGGGGAATTGTATTAATTTGTAATTGATCATTCTCGTGGCGGAACTAGGGGGGTTAGCAGGGCTCGTGCCCTATGAACGATGAAAAAATTGAAAGTTTTAGTTAAAATTTGGGAAGATGTTCCGGTTTACGTTATTGTCCGCTAACTAAAAATCCTGGTTTCACCACTGATCGTCATGACAGAACTAAAAATCCTGGTTTCGCCCCATAAATGATGAAAAAATTGAAACTTCTAGTTAAATTATGGAAGATAAAGTTGTAATATACGCAATTGTCATGTCAGCTAACTAAAATCCTGGCTTCGCCACTGATTGTAGACGGTTTTGTTGTTTACAAATGTCTAGGTATCCATTTCTGTTAGTGGATAGAGTGGTGGAGTATAACCCTGGAGTGACCGCAGTGGCGATCAAGAATGTGACGATTAATGATAATTTCTTCCCAGGACATTTTCCACATAGGCCTATTATGCCTGGTGTTCTTATGGTTGAGGTTTGCTTGATCAACTTCTGTCTTATTTTCATTTTGATAATGTGATCATTGTTACACTTGTACCATCGTAAATGCCAATTTGGTACTCCGTATATGTTCACTCAGATTTTGCAGTCGGGCTACGGTGAAATATTAATAGCTGATAAGTGTTCACTCAACATCTAAGGATTGGTGACGTTTCTGCAAATTTGGCAAAGATGTCTTAGACTCTTAGCTTAGTGAATTCCCCTCTTCCCTAGTAATGTGTTGGTTTCGTGACTCATCCCAGCCACACCCAAAAGAAAACATGCTAGGATCGATGAGTGTGTTGGTCTTGACTCTTGAGGGGGATAGTAAAGCGTTAGAAAATCCGGGATATAGTCATAGAGTAATTTTGGAGCTATTCATTGAGTTTAGAATTTATTTTGAAAACCAAAAGTACATGTTACAATTACAAAAAAATATAGAGGAGTACACAATAGAAAATCCCAATAGATTACGAGGGCTTCATCAAACGCTAAATAATACCTAATTTGCTTTAAGCCATTCCAATACATAACTACAAGTTTCTGACATATTTTGAGAAATTAAGTGAATTGGAGAATGGACTAAGTATCAATTATTAGGCATCACAAATACTTAGCTGAGTGAGTATCAGTGACATGATCACTTGCATTCAGGCAATGGCACAAGTGGGTGGATTGGTCATGCTGCAAACAGAAGCTGGAGGAACTCGGGAAAATTTCGTCTTTGCTGGTATCGACAAAGTAAGATTTAGGAAGCCAATTATTGCAGGGGATACCTTGGTGATGCGGACGACACTTGTCAAGTTACAAAAACGCTTTGGTATTGCGAAAATGGAAAGCAAGGCATATGTTGGAGGTGAACTTGTGTGTGAAGGAGAGTTTTTGATGGCTATGGATAAAGATTCTAGTGAGTAAACTATACCTTAAGTTCTAGTAAGTAGTATCCCCAAAGAAAACCGACTTGATTTCCCCATTGTTCTGTACGAGGCAAAATGAACAGTGGATTATCCTAGGAGTGGTTGTTAGATGTAAAGAATTCGAATTGACACACAAATTGAATTAAGGATTATTATTAACCATACTCCAAATTTTATTTAACTTGCTTTTCTTGGTTACATTCCTTTGCTTTGGGCTATTCTAGGTGCCGGTTCTTTGTTAACTGCATCTTGAGTCTTTTCATTTGGCACTGTTCCTTCGACTAGATTTCATTTTACCGACTTCTAAGCACGAATAAAATCATACTAGTTGAAACAACAAGAAACAATAGATCTTGGGTTCTTGGCTCTGTTAATTGTGTAGCACTCTATTCTAAATTTCATTACTGTCTCATATAGCCTTGTGTTGTGCATTTGTTTGCTTTTACATCGTCTTCACCATTGCTACGTTGTTGCTGATGTTTATTGCTACTGTTCTCTAAAAAATATTCTATTGTACTACTGTACATACTGGAGGGTTGGTAATAGGATTGCCGGATTCGCTCGAGTACCCTACGAATCGCGATTTTTAAGAGCCATTTATATTCTACTGAAAATACATACTGTATAACACAAATTATATCGGAGCGAATCGCAGTCTGGCTCATAGCGAATCCGGTAAGTTGGTAACCATGGTTGTTAAAATGGAAGAAAAGAAATGTTCCAAATTAGAACTTCTAGATGTCTGGAAGTATATAGAATATTAGAATGGAGTTTGGATTTGACTATGTCCTGGATGTTGAATGGAATTAATTGCACATCTGCACCTAATCATAACATTATTTATTTTTAGTCAATAATTGTTTGTATTTTGAGTCTAAATTTTCCAAATAAAGAATTATTCTGAGACAACATATTGCCAACGTTGTAGACTTCGTAGGTTCTTAAACTCAATTTGGGTTAGTTGTCCCCAATTTGTGTTTCACCTCTCATTTCACTTTGATTTTTATTCTATCTTTTAGATTCTTGTCAAAACTATTTACAAAAAAAAACAAAAACAAATGGTTATTATCGACATGGTTTCTGTACGGTCACTTGAGTGTATTCTGTCGCGAAGAAATAGTACTGATGAAGTGATGAGAGAAAAATTTGGGACAAATAATCCACAGTGACATTCCTTTCAAATACATTGACTCTAGCCAGGCCACACAACTTAAAGAACAAGTCTCATTCACTTGTTATTTTCAAAAGAGACAGTGTCTTGCAAAGACTAATTGACTTCAAAGTTTGATATATAAAGAACTCAGTCTTACCTCATCTGATGGAGAAAGCAACCATCTTATATTCTCTTGCATGAGAAGAAAAGAGAGTAAATTGACAATGCTACTCAAACCTCTATTTTCTCTTCTTCATATTTTCCTTCTGATAAATCTGGTTTTCGTAATCAATCCTAACTCGACTCGAGCAACTCCACAAGAAGCCGAGGCTCTCATTCGATGGAAAGAAAACCTTCATACAGAAAACCAGACATTTATTTCTTCTTGGTCAGTTCCGAGCGTTAGACTAACTGTGAATAATCGAGCTTTAGTTACACCATGCTCGTGGATTGGGATTGGCTGTGTTAATGGAAGTGTAACTAGCTTGAACTTAACAAATGTGGGATTAACAGGTACTTTGTATTCCTTCAATTTTTCTGCCTTGCTTAATCTATCTGTTCTTGATCTTCATGGTAATAATTTCTATGGGAACATCCCTTCTTCAATCACTAATCTCACTAAGCTCACTAGTCTTCACTTGGGAAATAACCAATTCTCTGGGACTATACCCGGAGAAGTTGGGACAATGACTGCCCTTAAGAACCTGATCCTTAAGAGTAACTCTCTTTCGGGTCATATTCCGCCTTCTCTTGGAAATTTATCCAACCTTTCTTCTCTTATGCTCGGGAATAATTGGTTGGTAGGCGGAATCCCTTCTGAGCTTGGAAAACTTAAATCTTTAACTGAGTTTTGGGCCAATTTTAACAACCTTACAGGATCACTACCACCTTCAATTGGTAATTTGGTTAAACTGAAGGTTTTATCAGTGTATGGGAACCAATTGTCTGGTCCATTACCAAAAACGATTGGTAACCTCACCAACCTGGCCTCGTTCTTGGTGTCTCGAAATGCATTTTCGGGCTCATTACCGGATAATATTTGCCAAGGTGGAACACTTCTGGACATTTGTGCAAATAACAATTTGTTCACAGGACGTGTCCCAAAATCGCTGAAAAACTGCACCAGCTTAACCCGGCTGAGGATTGAAAAAAACCAGCTTGTGGGTAACATAACAGAAGATTTTGGTGTATACCCTAATATTAGTTATGTTGATTTAAGTTATAACCGTTTTGAAGGGGAGATTTCACCCAATTGGGAAAAATGCAAAAACCTAACAAGTCTGAAGATTTCCAACAACAACATAAGTGGTATAATACCGCCCGAGATAGGAAATGCAGTTCTGTTGCAGTATCTTGATTTGTCATCAAATCAATTAGTTGGTGTCATTCCTAAAGATTTGGGTAGATTGAAGTCATTGTTCAATCTCTCACTCAGCCATAACAAGCTTTTTGGGATTGTTCCCAAAGAGCTTGGTGATTTGAGTGATTTAGCCTCTCTTGATCTAAGCATGAACAATTTGACTGGCTCAATCCCTGAAGAACTCGGTAACTGCCCAAAAATAATCGAGTTGAATCTCAATGGAAACAACTTTTATGGTAACATTCCTTGGCAAATTGGCAATCTTGTGAACTTGCAGGTTCTACTGGATTTAAGTAAAAACTTGCTATCTGGTGAAATTCCGTTACAACTTGGTAATTTGGTTGACTTGGAGATACTAGATCTTTCTCAAAACTATCTTTCGGGTGAAATCCCAGTAACATTTGATCAACTCCAGAGTCTGCAAGTCTTTAACGTCTCCTACAACAAGCTTGAGGGTCCTCTTCCTGACAGCAGCGTGTTTCAGAAAGCTCCCTTGACATCATTCATGGGAAATCGAGCTTTATGCGGGAAAACACCCGGCTTAATCCCTTGCCTCAAAACCTTGAGAACAACCAAAATGAAGCACAAATACACAGCAACTTTGATTATTTTCCCTGTATTTTCAGCCGCGTTAATCGTAGGCATCATTTATGCACTTGTCTACTACACACGGAAAGCTGAGAGTAAAGAAGATGTGCTAGAACCTGTGTTCTTTTCTATAAGAAAATTTGATGGAAAGTTAAGGTATGGAGATATACGAAAAGCTACAGACGGATTCACTGATGAGTATTGTATTGGTATTGGTGGACATGGGCGGGTTTATAAAGCTGTACTATCAACAGGACAAGTTGTTGCTGTTAAAAAGCTCGGATCAATACTAAACTCCTGTTTTGAAGATCGGAAGAGCTTTAAGACAGAAGTCGAAGTATTATCAAAGATTAGGCATCGAAACATTGTTAAGTTTTATGGGTATTTCTCTAATGTTAATCACTCATTGTTGATTTACGAGTACTTGGAGAGGGGTAGCTTGGGAAAAGTGCTCAAGGATGATAAGGAGTGCAGAGCATTCGATTGGGAGAAAAGGGTGCATGTCATCAAGGGAATAGCCAATGCCCTTTCTTATATGCACCATGATTGTTCTCCTCCTATAATCCATAGAGATCTTTCTTCTAATAATGTGCTGATAGACAAGGATTTTGAGGTTCGGGTTTCCGACTTTGGCACAGCCAAGCTACTGAGTCTGGACTCCTCCAACCTGACTGAAGTCGCTGGAACATACGGCTATATTGCTCCAGGTAATTTCTTGGGTCTTAACTAAAATTTCTTTGATAATTTGTTATATATGGGTATTTCACTATTTTCACAACCCATAAGCTTGTTATCTCTGTATTATAAGATGCAATGCTTCTAAGCTGTCGGCATTTTTTCATAACACGAGTAGTATGGTGAAGTTGTGTACATCTGTTTCCTTTAACGGCATATAGGTGGAAATCTTCGAGATAAAGCCACACAAAGGATTAATGTTGTATTAAAAATGCAATGTTTAGTTTTGTCATAACCTTAACCTCGATTGATCTTTATGGCTTGCAGAGCTTGCGTACATGATGAATCCCACCAATAAATGCGATGTATACAGCTTTGGAGTTCTATCACTAGAAATCATAATGGGAAGCCATCCTGGGAACTTGATGTCGCCTTATTCAAGTTCATCTGTGAATTCTTCAACATCTCCTCACCCTTCATCTTTCGTCTCTCTGCTTCAAAATCATACTAAAACTTACAGAGATCTCCTAGACCATCGAATATCAGATCCTTCCCCGGAAATGGCTGATGAAATAGCAGCAATTATCAAGCTAGCTGCTGAATGCACCAACTCTAATCCAGACCAGAGACCAACCATGCGAAATGTGTGCCAGCAGCTGTCACCAACCCGAAAGGTTGCTCATTACGAGTCATTGTTGGAGACAAACAGTTCGCTGAATATGTCTGGGAGTCGATGGGAAAGCGCAAGCTACACAAGGTCGCATAGCGCAATCTTTTGATAGAGTATGACCTCATGTATTCTGAAAAACGTAAATAATTCACGGAAATAAAACAGACTTCAATCCTATCATTTATTCATTTGTAGGTTGTGAAGTGTGATTATGCACTCAATTATTATTTCTACAACAATAATGAATGAATAAATTATGATACCTAAATGAATTCCAATCATAGGAATTATAACACTTGCACTTGTGTAAGACTACTAAATGCAACATCCCGTCTTCAATGAGAATTTATGATGCAACATAACATAATTTCGAGTTTTACAACTATATGAAGATCATGTCACCATTATAGGAGACAAAATGAATAAGACACAGAAGAAATGAATGACACAGAAGAAATTGTGTTGATACATATAGTAAAGAGTGACAGGTAAGAAATGTTAGCTAGCACCCTGTTTATTTGCTGGCTGTTGCATATTCTGTGCCCTGTCCGTTGATGTCTAAACCATTAGGCTGAGACCTTTGTTCGTCTGACCTTGTATCCGACTATTCCTATTTGGCCCTTGTGGCTTTTATTGGGTGAAATTTAAGCATACCTAATGCACTTTATCGATTTTTTTGTTGTTGTGATAATTTGATCATCTAAAATAAGATCAATTTTATCTCATCCTTTTTGGATGATGGAGGAGAGTGTAAGTCTGATTATCAACCCATCTCTAAGATGTAATATACGAATTCCCCGTAGTGGTCCTAAAATAATTTTTTTTTATTAGCTCACGAACAACGATAATACACGCGGTAAAGAAAATTTTTCACACAATTTAACCATCAAATTCATGACAATTTTTATTATAAAATACCTTTTATCCAAACTGTATTTATATTTTACAAAATTGGAGATGGATAAGAATGCTCAAAAATAAATGCTACCACAAATTTGCAGAATTATATTGTGATATAAATATTATTAAAATTTAAGGTAGATTGAGAATTTGACATCCCTATCCAGATCACATATAAATTAGTAATTTAATATAGGCAAAACTTTATTTAAAAAAAAAAACAATAATTTGATGGACCCAAGAGTCCAAGACTGGTGGTAGACCATGGCCATGTGCACACTTACCTGTTCTGAGAGCTACACAACACAAACTTCCATTAAAATATTATCATATCAGTAAACTTACTCCAATACATCCCTTTGCTAAAAGCTGGCATCTAACCAAACCTCAATTTTTAAGCTAAGCTTCTAAAGTACTGTATTTTATTCCGACCCCCTTATCTCGCAATTTACAGGAGCCATCGAGACACAGCCTAATAATTCTACACATTACTGGCTTTCTGTACTTTCCAGGTCTTTGACAACCCAGATATATCTATGTGCTTTTCCTCATATAAAAAGCCTGTATTCTCAAATTTACAGTCTTTCTTTACTTTGTACCATAGTTTTGTTCCAAAGTTTTCAACTTTAATCATAAAATGAAGAAAAGATACAATCTTTGGCACATTTTGTTGCTAATTTTAGCAACTTGGTTATGTTTTTGTTGCTGTACTGATAAAAATGCAGTTTCTGCAGCAGAAACAGTTGATGTTACTGATGTTTCTGTAATGTTAGCACTGAAAAAGAGCTTGAACCCACCTGAATCACTTGGGTGGGTTGACCCGGATCCTTGTAAATGGACCCATGTGGGTTGTTCAGATGATAAACGGGTGACCCGGATTCAGATAGGACATCAAAACCTTGAAGGTACACTTCCTGCAGATCTTTCTGTATTAACTTCACTTGAAAGGTTAGAGCTTCAGTGGAATAAACTGTCAGGTTCACTTCCTAGTTTAAAAGGGTTGAATTCATTGCAAGTTATAATGTTAAGTAATAATAATTTTAGTTCAATTCCTAGTGATTTCTTTGATGGGTTAACTTCACTTCAATCTGTTGATATTGATAATAATCCTTTGGATGCTTGGGAAATCCCTGAATCATTGAAAGATGCTTCTTCATTAAAGAATTTTTCTGCTAATTCTGCTAATGTTATTGGTAAAATACCCGAGTTTCTCGGGTCGGATTCGTTTCCGGGTTTGGTTAACTTGCATTTGTCATTCAATAGTTTGGAAGGTGAGTTGCCAAGTAGTTTTATTGGGTTTGGAATTCAGTCATTGTGGGTTAATGGACAGAAAAGTGAGGGTAAACTTGGTGGAAGAATTGATGTATTGCAGAATATGACTTCTTTGAAAGAAGTTTGGTTGCATGATAATGGATTTTCTGGTCCGTTGCCGGACTTTTCGGGTTTAAATGATCTGCAAGTATTAAGTGTTAGGGATAATTTGTTAACTGGGGTTGTTCCATTGTCTCTAATGAAATTGGATTCGTTGACGGTTGTGAATTTGACCAACAATTTACTTCAAGGGCCTGTGCCTGTGTTTAAGAGCTCGGTTGTGGTTGATTCGACTAATAATACGAACAGTTTCTGCTTGCCAAATCCCGGTGATTGTAGCCCTCAAGTGAATGTACTATTGTCAGTTGCCAAGTCCATGGGTTATCCAGCAAGGTTTGCTCAAAATTGGAAGGGAAATGACCCGTGTGCTGATTGGCTTGGTATCACTTGCACCAATGGCAACATTACGATAGTTAATTTGGAGCGATTAGGTCTGAATGGAACTATTTCTCCTGATTTTGCTAATCTCAAATCATTGCAAAGGCTAATTCTTGCTGATAATAACCTCACTGGTACTATTCCTCAGGAGCTCACGACTGTGCCGTCCCTTACTGAACTAGACGTGTCAAATAATCAGCTGTATGGCAAAGTCCCGTCATTTAAGAAAAACTTGATTATAAAAACACAGGGTAATCCTGACATTGGTAAGGATTTGAGCCAGATAACTCATAGTCCGGACGGTTCCTCTCGGGGAGCCACAGCTGATGGTAAAAGTGGGGGCCCCGGCAAGAAATCTAAACTTTCTAGTGCTGCAATTATTGTTCTATGTGTGATTGGTGCTCTTCTCTTTTTGATTATTTGTGGTGTCTTGGGATTTTGTTTTTACAAAAAGAAGCAAAATAAGTTTAGTAGAGTACAGAGTCCTAATGCCATGGTAATCCACCCCCAGCACTCTGGGTCCGACAATGACAGTGTTAAAATCACAGTTGCTGGCTCAAGTGTCAGTGTTGTCACTCCTACCGAGAGCCATACCTTTCAGGGAAGTGAAACAGGTGATGTCCAAATGGCTGAAAATGGAAATATGGTTATTTCCATCCAAGTCCTCAAAAATGTGACTAACAATTTCAGTGAGGACAACATTTTGGGAAGAGGTGGTTTTGGGACAGTATACAAAGGAGAATTGCACGATGGCACGAAGATTGCTGTGAAACGAATGGAGTGTGGCGTAATAACCGGAAAGGGGTTGAATGAGTTCAAATCTGAAATTGCGGTCTTGACCAAGGTTCGACATAGGCATTTGGTTGCACTTCTTGGGTACTGTTTAGATGAGAATGAGAAACTGCTGGTATATGAGTACATGCCTCAAGGAACCTTGAGTAGATTTATCTTTAACTGGGCAGAGGAAGGGTTGAAGCCTTTGGAATGGACTAGGAGGCTGAGCATTGCCTTGGATGTAGCGAGAGGCGTTGAGTATCTCCATACTTTGGCCCATCAAAGCTTTATACACAGGGACCTAAAACCTTCTAATATCCTACTTGGAGACGATATGAGGGCAAAGGTTGCGGATTTTGGTCTCGTGCGCTTGGCTCCTGAAGGCAAGGCCTCCATTGAAACTAGGATTGCTGGAACCTTCGGCTACTTGGCGCCAGAATATGCAGGTATATTTTCGTGCATGTTTTGATTGTCCTCCTGTCAAGTTAGGAAATGATTAGTTTTTTTTTCCCGCACTGCTGTTCTTTTCTTATGACTGGCCTTGACCCGACCCAATTGGCAAACTAACTCGTAACAACCCGACATGAAATAACCCAACCTAAGTGCATGATATATCTGAAATGATCTGGCCAGTACCCTACCCAAACCGTTTGACTTGCCAGCTCGTATTGTTACGGCTTTTGATTCTTTGGTTCAACCGTTCTCTCATGAAATTGTGATTGTAACAGTGACAGGGCGAGTAACCACCAAAGTCGATATCTTTAGCTTCGGAGTGATCCTTATGGAGTTGATTACAGGAAGGAAAGCCTTAGATGAGACACAGCCCGAGGAAAGCATGCACCTTGTCACATGGTTCAAGAGGATGCACCTCAACAAGGAAACTTTCCGCAAGGCCATTGACCCTACTATCGATCTCGATGAGGAGACTCTCGCTAGCGTCAGCACGGTTGCTGAATTGGCAGGCCACTGCTGCGCTAGGGAGCCATATCAAAGGCCTGACATGGGCCACATTGTCAATGTTTTATCTTCTCTAGTAGAGCAGTGGAAACCAGACAACTCAAGCTTTGATGACTGTTATGGAATCGATCTAGATATGTCTTTACCACAAGCGCTTAAAAGATGGAAGGATTCCGAAGGAACTAGCCAAGTGGACTCCACATCATCATCCTTTGTGGCAGATAACACTCAAACTAGCATGGTTGCTCGTCCATACGGATTTGCTGAGTCATTCACTTCAGCAGACGGAAGATGAGGAAGGTAACTAGCATTTTGGTGGTACTCGTTTTCATTTTTAGATGTATATCCGATAGTTTATCAGTTTCTTTTCGTTTGGGGTGTTTTTGCTTTATCAGGGGATGAAGCTTTTGTTTAACTTATTGATCTGTATTTGCGCTTTCCACTGATATAGAGTAGGAGAATGAATGAAATACAGAGTGAAAGAAAATACAGTTGTTTTCTTTGGATTTGTGTATTCTGAAATTTGGCATTGTACCTGAAAGTGTGAATTTTGTGCATTTTTGCAAAACTAATTGATTGAACCTCGACCATCAACTAGAATTTCTGATTTTGGTGGTTCTTTAGTACTGTATAATGAGACGAAAATATGTGTATTATCTATACTTAAGGCTAAATGGCGTTTACGTAAGAATGATAAAGACATTTACAGCTAAAGTCACTTCGATGGAAACTTTCAGTCCGTCGGCATCATCATTACGTCAACCCATATAGCAAGAGGATTGACTGCATGAGGATGCCTATTGGCTACTAATCACCGAAGTTTCAACAAATTGATGGAAATGGCAATCCCAAGCAACATATTGTCCATTTCATTGAAACGTGCAACACCGCTGGTTCTGACGGAGATCTCCTTGTCAAACAATATGTCCGATCTTTGAAGGGGATTGCTTTCGATTGGTCAATTGATAATTAGGACCAGATGGAGAAAGAATTCCTCAATTGTTTCTATAGCACAAGGCATATTGTGAGCATGACGGAACTCACTAACACGAAGCAATGGAAGGAAGAGCCTGTCATCGACTACATCAATAGGTGGCGCACGTTAAACTTTTCCAGTGCAAGGACCTGCTATAGAGAAAACACACAAAAGATGCACCGTGTGTCCGATCAGAAACTGGATAATTCGGGCAAAATGTTAAACTTTAAGGGTACCGCGTGTCCGTGTGCCGTCTCCATTTCGTTACTGACCAAATATGTTGTACTGTACACCATTCCAAAGTCAACAAATTTGATCTTTGCGTTTTCCTTTCGACAATTTCTGGGCTTGTTAACCTTTGTTCTGTGGGCTTGTCAAGCTTCATAATTCAAATTGGACTTAGAACCATTATTTTCGGACTTGTCATTTACGTCCCGTACTTCGTATTAGTAATATAGCACGACTTGTATTACCAACACCCATTTTCCAAGTGGGTCGCTTTTATTTTTCGGCAAATTGGGCTAAGTACTGATAATCTGATATATTTGTTCGGGCTAAAATTCATCGACCCATTCTCAAACGATAGACATCTCATAAATGTCAACATTTGACTTTGATTTTTATAAGACACATTTTTATGCCTACAGTCGTCGTGTTCGTGTCAACCAACTTATATAAATTAGGCCTGTTCAACCTTGCGGGTCGGTCGGGTCCGGGCC
>JAOWBH010000001.1:528647-543811 GCA_028566215.1 Silene coronaria
CTTATTGACCCTAGTTTTAGTTGACAACCTTGGGATTGGCGCGCTTTCTTAGGGTCTAGACTTCTTCATTGGGGATTTCGAGTCACGAGCCCGGAAGGGAGGTGAGTCGGGTTGACTAGTGTCCTATTGCGAACCCGGGATTGAGGTATTAGGCTGCCTAGAGGCGGTTTCTCCCAGTTGACTACCCATAGACTACCAATTGATGGAATTAAGGAGTTGATTGCGAAATGTCGTTGGCTTAATCGTTCCCTAGGCTTATTATCTTTCGATTAAACTATTATCTCTATTCATAGTTGTTTGCTTTCATTTGTTTCCTAGTTTTTAATTCCCTTTTTAGTTGCTAGCTAGTTCTTGTTTATGTTCATTAGTTTTCATTATCCTTTCGTATTCATTACCAATTCAAATATTTATCAACTTAGCTAAGCAAAGAGCGATAGCAATTAGTACTCACGACTTGCTCCTTAGTGGATCGACCTCGACTACCATACTACATAGTAGTTGAGAAATTTGTTTGATAAAGGGTAGGCGACTTTAACCCCTATCAATGGGAAAAGGCGAAACTAGGCTTGGAACATATCTTGCAATGTTAATCCGCTTATGAACCTTCAAAAGTGTTGTGCATTGCATAGGTTTTACATCTGTGTCAACTACATCGTTTTAAGCCAAAGCGGTGTTCCCTCTACCACGTCATTGGATTTCTCCGTCACAAAAAAACTGCCAGTCATCGTATACCCAATCATTTGAGAGTGGACGTCTACTATCATCCCCTTCGGTAGATCAATAGATTTCTCTATCGTAGACTTGTAGTAGATTCCAGTATTTGAAATTCTTTTAACTCGTCACCTCCATCTGTGCAATCATATTTGGATTCGATAAAACGCGCTCCCATGACGTAAGTTCAACTTAATTATATCAAACTTCTCTAGCCCCAAATCAAAGCAAACAATTTCAGTGACAACATTTTCAATAAAACTAACCCAATACGAGTATAATTTTTCATCAACAAGCACTGGTTTTCCGTAAGTTAAAAAAATATCATGGTCACATTCAATTTCTCTCCACTTGTTTTCCCTATAAGAGAAGATATGAAAAATATTACAAAATGGTCCAGGTCCAAAACTCATGTTCAAAATTCGAACATATGTATAGTCATCATCAGATGATACATACCCAAATCCATGAGCTATAAAAGGGTAATTTATTGTAACAAAAGGCTTTGAAAACCCATCTGACACATATTTGTGCAGTTTGCGGGTTGCCGGATTCCATAAAAAGAAGTATTCACAAAAAGGCCGGCTTAAACAAACCAACCCGTTACAGCATCCTCCTGTAAGACTAAGATTATCTTTCACGTCAAAGTCCACGTCTAGTTTAACCAAATTATCTTCTAAGTTTGTAAAATTTGTTCATCATCATAAGAAAATAGGTAGAAATCTTTACGACTCTCAATAAACAAGGTGTTTATTGGAGCAGAGGGTGAGACTTGAGAGAAGGGGATTTCATAAGGAGAAAAGTAGCAAATTTGGAGGAAGAAAGAGTAGAGTACCATTGTTTCGAAACTGACTTAAATCAAAGAATGGATTTAACCGGTAATCTTGTAAAAATTTCGTGAATAATAAAATCATCAGAGAGGCAGCTTAAAAAATGGACATGAAGTTAAGCAAATATACGATCGTACTTCTATATCATTCCCCTATTTTTACTCACTATACCCTACATTTTCATTAAATTTCCGTTTGCCATTCCTCTTATTTGCAATTTCTAATAATGTTTATATTTATACATGTTACTAAACCATAAATAATAACAACAAAAATCATCTTAAAAAAAAAGATTAAGAACGAAAAAAAATTCAAAACGAGACAAGCACATCCGGAAAATGATTAAAATATGGTCCATTCGTGTGAGAAACACGAACTAAACTGTTACAACTGTTTGATTCTCGGAATCGATAGGTGTAGTTACTAGAATATGAGGTGATTGGGGTGGAGAAAATCACTTGGTATTCTAGGTAAAACAAGGATGATAGAGTGTAAGGAGGTAGATGATGATGATAAACATGTTTGATTGATTAATTTTCTTGATAATCATTACATTACATCTAATCCAACTATTTATACTCTAATTATCTTGGGAAGTAAGTAATTAAAGACATAAATGACCAATGTGCCCTCCGAGATATTTTAGTGTTTATCATTACCCACCCCTTGAAATGATCCTTGTCCTCAAGGATCAAATTTCTTGCACAAATAGTTGAACTACAAGATGCAAGCGAGTAGCCCTGTACCACCCACCAGGATCAAAGACAAAAATAGTGTGAGCATAAATTTGCACACTGCATTGGAGTAGCAGACTTGGTCTCATTTGAAACATTACTTTGGTCATATCCAAAAGTAATGGTGGTTGCCATTTTGCATGTATTAGAATGGAATTAAGTAGCGGAGTCCCCATGTTGGCAAGATGAATCAGACCCTTGATCGTGCCCAATCGTTTTGATCCATATTCAGTGATGAGAAGTTCAAATGCCCATGTAACTCCATGTTGCAGTTTTAGAGTCTTGTTGTGTGATTCACTATTAGAAGGTACTTCATGTATCAAGGCGGATGTTGCAAGTGTAGGCCATTTTGAAGTTATACCAAGCAAATGAGTAGTAGCTTCAAGAAGGTCCCCATCTACGTGTCCCAAAAACTGTTTTAACCAATATGCCTTGGACGTGTATCGAGAGATTAATACCTCTAAACACAAAGTTTTAATTACACACACAGAGGCACTAGCGGGCAGCTCCACATAGCCCTTTCTACCCTCAAATTCGATTATTCGTGGCCATTGTTGGAGTGACTCATGCACAAAATATTTCAGAAGAAGTCTAATCATGGTTTGTCCCTTGATTTTTATAACCTTGTTGGGATTCAATGGAATAATGGGTAAGAAGTATGCAAGGGCCTCGAAAGTTAGATCAACTTTTAAATGGTAGAGACCCATAGTGAGCTTCAATGGAATGTTGAGGCAAGTATCATAATTCATAAGTCGGACCATGCTAAATGGATCTGACTCCTTCAATAAATTCGCAATATCATCAACATTAACACACAATGTCAAACTTAGGATAAGAGACAAGCAAGAATAATGATGTGGATGCTCTTTCCATAGAGAACATTGACAATGAATGCTAATTGTATCAAAGGTGTGGTTAAAGCAAGGACAATACCCTCTGCTTTGTGCGATTAGAGATAAAGACAGACCGTATAATAATTGTGTATTGAAGTGTGTAAGGGGATCTCATGTATACCTTGTCTTCCTTCCCCTTGAAAACACCCGTGTCCTCAAGGGTGAAATACGGACCCTAAATTCTACTTACCAAAGGATGGTAGGCTGAAGTAACCAACATAACCAACTCTCCAAGTGCATATGGCCAGACTAGCAGAGCATATGTGAAGCCAAACACTATTATCAACCTATTGACAAAGCCCCTTAGTGCAGGGAAAAATCCCTCAGGATCAAAGACGACTGTAGTAAGTCTGGGGTTGAGTTTTAAGAGATAATATGTGACCCTAGCTAGCACTACCCACTCTAGACAGGTCCATGCAGATATTAGCTTGTTTCCTGGTTGAGTTTGTTCCTCGAATGAATGCGCATTCATCAATAAAACCTCATCAATCAAATTGTGACCAAAAATACACCGTAAAATGTCATGTACCTTGTTGATGATGATTAAACCAAAATCTGGTTCAAAACATTTCAAGATGACCTTTAATTCACCATTGAATACATTCTCGACTTCATTTTCTAGCTTAAAAACTTCACTTTAGTCAACAGTTTGCTCTACAAATTTAAGCCCAACTTAAGATAAAGGACTTAGAATACCTCCACACTACAAGAAAAACCACTTTGGGCGACGAAAGTTTTTGTCGCACAAAGGGCCTTTTCCGTTGCCCATACACTTGTGCAACAAAAACAATTTCATCGTGGCTTCGTCGCCCTAACCTCGACGCCCTTTCCATTTTGTGCAACAAAAGTATGTTCGTTGTCCTTGCTCCAAACTAGTGCAACAACTAGGGAATAGTCGCCCATGGCTTTTTTTGGGCGTCGACTTGGTTTGTTGCCCAAACCTGAGTTTTGGCGTCAACCTATTTAGTCGCCCCTATATTATTTTTAGTGCAACAACTTATATATCGTTGCCCAAAGAGATTTTAAGGCGTCAAGAACGTTTGTTGCCTATGTCTTGGTTGTGGCAACGATAAATAATTTTGTTGCCCAAAGGCCACTCTTTCACCACATTAAAAATTTGATATAGTTGGTCAAGTAAAAGAAAACTAACTCCAAAGTTTATTCACCACGACAATTGTCACCGGATATTTGCTTAACTTCAAGTCCATTCATATCCGATAAAATAGTTTCCATACATTCTATCATGGTTAATCATATTTAATCAACCTACAAGAGATATAAAGTACCAAAAGTGAAGCCTAATGTTATGCATATTACAAATTTTACATGAATGACCTAAACTTCAACAAAAGATGATCTCATTAGGTTTATGTCACAAAAAGAACTTGATCAGTTGTGTCATTGCAGCTTTCACCACCACTATGTCAAAAGGTAATGCCCAAAAATTCAGAAAAACGTTTGTGTGACATCATCATTGCCTCCTCCTGTATGACATAATATAATATAAAATGAGCAAAATTTGATACGGCATAACTGCAAGATAAGACAATGTACATATATAAAACACGAGAATAAAAGCCTTGACAGCCACCACACTTCCTTTTTTTAGACTGTCTGCAAAACCTATTCGGTTCGTTTAAGCAAACAAAGTAAACTTTTCAATCCAGTACATCATATATTTCCATAACATTGAGTTGTTTGTAAGGGAATCAATTTAAATCATAGAGCAATATTGTTTGTATAGCAGCCTTAACAAATTTGAGTGAAGAAAAAAAAGGAAAAAGGAACACGCTGTACCTCAGTTCATCAAACATTTTTTGCACGTCATCCCTAAGCTTTTTCTCTCGTTCAATTGCATCATTGTTGATTTGAGAGATAGAGGCTTTTAGCTCCTCATTGGATGCTTTTAGCTCCTCATTTGATGCCATAAGGTCGTCGTTGGACGCCTTAAGTGTCTCTATTTGACTCTCCCGTAATGTAGCAGCATCTTTCAATTGCTGGATTTCAGAAGCCAGTTGACTATCCTCTCCTTCAGTTTCTCCTTTCTTTGGTTGTCTTGCTCCAGGACCAAGTCCTCTAACATATCCAGATTTTTGCTTTAAAACCTTCATATATGCATCTTTCACATTAAGAGTATCCTCACCATGCTTCTTAACTTCAGTCTCATGAAATTTTTTTAACTCTTCAAAATGCTTCTCATCATTTGGTCCAAAACCACTTGGTCCCCAAGCACTATTTTCACCAGTTACTTTATGCCTAAAGCATTGAATTGACAAAGTATTAAAAGATTTCATCGATTATAATCGAACCACGACAATATGAGGATAGCATTTCTGAAATAACGGTAACAAAAAATTACCTTTTAGTCTTCTCAAACAATCTGACATACAAGGGATCTTCCTGGTTATCAAGGGACTTAGATGCTCCTTCAAGATCTTGAGTTGTATTACTTGACGGCTCATGAATCTACATGTGAAATTTTCAATGCATTCTTAAATTAATTGTGCATTAGACTAATGTCTTTTAACTATACTAACACAAACAAACTAACTTGAATACCATGTCATAGAAAATTCTTGCAGTAGATCTTGAACCATTAGCTGGTATTTCAGTTTGTTTCAACTTGTTTTCAGTGTTAATCTTGCTCCTTTTCTGTTCACAAACACATTTGTTTGATTGAATCATATTTCGAAAACAAATACGAGTTCATTTTTCAAACTTGTCTACTAAAAAAAAGTCATGTAACACATTACTTTTTGCTTATCACTATTCCAATACTGAAACACCAGCCAATCCCATTCGTCTTTGTCTATTGTCAATGGTTTACTATCTCTGGCTTGCGCTAATGATATGCCTCTAAAATGGTTTTCCTTAAGGCGAAATCGCCAATGTCTATATAGAGTAGAGCATTGAAAGCTTAGCGAGTCGATTACAGATTTGCCATCTACCTTCTCTGGTAAATTGTACTTTCCCTACATTATATCAGTTTATCAAAAAAAATAAAAATTGGTATGATGATGAATACAAATGTTTTCCATGATTGTAGTTGCTTACCAAAATTTTGGCATACAATTGCTCTTTCTTGTTTGGATTCATTTGAGTCCAATTCCTGCTATCACAAAAGCACATTCATGAAAACTACATGTATCTCCATATACCACATTATATTATATATAACAAATGTATTAAACCATTATTATAAACATACACAGTATTTAATGGACAGAAGTCCTCAACCCAGTTGCTACAATCACATATGAATTGGGCAGCCTTATCGCCAACAACGCGACGGACAGAATCCATGAATGTCACAGTAACCTTTTCTTCGGAATTTCTTGGCCTTTTTGAAGCATATTTTAAACCTCTAGTCGGGCCTCGCCTTTTACGATCTGGAAATTTGAGTCGGAGCTCAGCCTGATCAAGTCTTCTTTGTTCTCGATATGTCAACTTAGGTGATTCACTTGCTTCTAAACTAAGCTGGCCAGTTGTCATTTTCCTGCATGCAAGAAGTATATAAAGTAATACAACATGAAGGCTAATTAGCCCCAAATGAACAGGTAAACCGGCAAAACATAAGGAATCAAGCATACTTTACATAGGTCCAAAATATCACAAAGTTTTGTTTGATGGCAAAAACTAAACAAAGCAACATTCTCCGAAAATGTAGCAAAAAGGTAAAAAAAATAGACTACAGTCATGAATAAATCGCTTCCCTTTTACTACAGAAGTGATTCAGAAGAACTATCACTTCTATAAGCTATATCTTCTGGATTTTCATCAAGGTCAGGCAAACTGGTATCTATGTCTGAAAATTCCTCATCCTCATCATCCTCCTCTTCTCCATCCTCAATGATAAATTCGTCTTGGATTATATCATCACCATACACTAGATTTGCTTCAATATTTTCTCTAACCAATGGAATCTCATCTTCAACCTCCTCATGTATACCTTCATTTCCAAGGTTGATGGTCTCTACTGCCACATGATTCCATAAAGACTCATCAACATCAATATCTTCATCATTAGGGAAATCAAAATAGTTACGTGGATTCGCCTTTAGAACAAATCTCCATTGCGGTTGATTGTGAACAGCTACGTAAAAAACTTGCTCAATTTGAGTAGCTAAGGCAAAAGACTCGTTAGTTTTCAGCCTACGAGTAACATTGACAAGCACAGCTCCAAACTTATCCTTTCTAATTCCTCTGCCCTCATCATATACATCAAACCACTTACACTTAAACAATACAATCTTAGGACTAGTACAATTTTTTAAGGCCCCATACTCTAGTATAATAATCTCATCCAATACTCCATAGAAGTCTTTCTTATCACTTTCCATATCGCCTTTGACAATAATGCCACTATTTTGGGTTTTTCTATTTCGCTGACGCCTCTTAGTGTGAAATCTAAATCCATTAATGACAAAACCTTCATGTGTGACAACACTTTTCATTGGCCCTTGTACTAAGCATAATAACTCTTCAGTAACTCTATCATCTCCTTCTTTCCAAAGCTTTGTTACCTTTAAGTCACCGAACATGAGTAAATGAATTAGACTTGAGTACATGATAGGTATGGGAAAATAAAGGGAAAATGAAACATATGCTTACTTACTCTATTTTCAATCCAACTGCAAAGGTTAATACTTTGAGAGCCAATATCATTTTCATACTCCCTAGAAATAAGCAATAAGGAGCTATTTTTAGTATCATTACTAAAATATATATAATACATACACACTGTATAGATATACAGTGATACTTACTTGATGAATGGTCCTGCTTCATTACAGTTTTTTAAAACATAGAGTTGAGCTTCCCTCCATTCATCTATAGTCATTTTCTTTATATTTGTCTTCCCTAATGGCTTTCCTAATCTTGAGAATACTGAGAGGCTATGGGGTTGTGGATGCTCAACGTCTTCATTTCGATCTAGTTGGTTAAATTGTGTCGCAATCTTAGACATATATCTTGAGCAAAAAGTCAGACATTCATATTCAATGTACCCATTTGCAATTGATCCTTCTGGGTAAGCTTTATTACGGACATATGATTTATATGTCCGCATCGCCCTATTAAAAAAAAAGAGTTCAAAATATCATTCTATATATATAGCTGTAAACTAGATAATGATGCACAATCAGTATATCATTTACCTTTCAAAACGATACATCCAACGATAATGAACAGGCCCTCCTAATTTCGCCTCCGTAGCCAAGTGTATAGGAAGATGGATCATCACATCAAAAAATGCTGGAATGAATATACGCTCGAACTTACAGAGAGTGACAGCTATATTTTTTTCCATTTGCATTAGATCGCTCACCTTTAAGGTCTTAGCTGTCAATTGTTTGAAAAACAAACCAAGCTCTCTTAAAGGTTCTAAGAGTTCTTCATCTAAGACACCTTGTAAGGATGGAGTAAGCAAATCTTGTATAAACACATGGAAATCATGTGATTTCATCCCAAAGATCTTTCCGTCTGCTAAGGAGGCACACCGTGAAATGTTTGATGAATATGAATCAGGAAAAGCCAACTTTGACAAAAAGGTTACTATTTTTTTCCTCTCAGCTAATGTCAAGTTGTAAGGAGCAGGGGGGATTTCATACTTATTGTCTCCTAATTTCTTTGCTTGAAGTTTATCATGCATCTTCATGTCTTCTAAGTCAAGACGAGCTTTTAAAGAGTCTTTATTCTTCCCTGGTAAATCAAGTAGTGTGCCTAATATACTCTCACATACATTTTTTTCCACATGCATTACATCCAAGTTGTGTCGGAGTAGAAGATGTTTCCAGTAAGGCAATTGGAAGAAAACACTTATTTTCTTCCATTGATGTACTATATACCGTTCACCTTTCTTACGTTTTCTTTTGTTATTCTTTCCAAACTCCACATTTGAGTACCCACTTAATTGCTCCAAAACATCATGTCCTGTAAGTGGATTAGGAGGAGGGCGCCTTTCCACTTTCCTACCAAATGAACAACTTCTATTAAGCCTCCATTTATGATCAGGTTCTAAAAACTTCCGACCACCCATATAGCACCACTTGCGACCATGGGACAATCTTTTAGACTCTGTGTATTTATGGCAACAAGGGCATGCCAGGTTACCTTTTGTACTCCAACCAGACAAATTCGCATAAGCTGGAAAGTCGTTTATTGTCCATAACAGTACCGCTCGCATGTTAAAAGTCTCCTTGGTGTGAGCATCAAAAGTTTTTACACCAATATCCCATAATTCCTTAAGCTCATCTATTAGTGGCTCTAAAAAGACATCAATATCATTCCCTGGAGCTTGAGGACCCGGAATTAACAAAGATAACATAATATTGGAACTTTTCATGCACATCCAAGGAGGTAAATTATATGGCACCACCATCACTGGCCATATGCTATATCTACAAGTCATCCCCCCTGGATTAAATCCATCAGTAGCTAAACCCAAACGAACATTACGTCCATCGACAGCGAAGTCTGGGAATAGCTTATCAAAAGCCTTCCATGCTTCTGAATCTGATGGGTGTCTCATTATCTCATCATCATCGCCATCATCATTATGGCGCCTATCTTTATGCCAACGCATATTAGCTGCTAACTTTGATGATATGTACATTCGTTGCAACCTTGTAATCAGGGGAAAATGGCGTAAAATAAGCTGAGGTATACGTGTTCTCTTACGTACACTATCATCATCATCCAAACATTCGTCACCACCTTGCACAATTTTTTCCTTCCATCTAGGGGCTAAGCATTTAGGGCATTTATCTTCATTTGCATACTTTTTTCGGAAAAGGAGACAATGGTTGAGACATACATCAATCTTAACATAATCTAACCCAAGTGCTTTTGTGTACTTTTTTGCTTCATATGAATTTTCTGGAAATTTTTTGTCATAATTGAAAGCTTTGTGTAATACGCTTAATAACATTGAGAAAGAGCCATCTGTCCACTTATTTGAAACTTTAATATGTAATAAAGCAATAATAAACTCTAATCTCTTATATGTCTTACACTCAGGATACAACATGGCCTCCATATCTTCCACTAACTTTAACAATACCTCAGGAGTATCATCATTAACAGTAGCCGACTCAAACCCCATTGTTTTCTCTTCACCATCATTGAACCTAGAATTGGCGGAGTTCCATAAATTTGTCGCATCAAACACTAATGGAGCCATGTCATCAAATGGCATTTCATCCTCCTCAGTTTCTAAAGTCTCTAAAGTCTCCGCTATATTTTCATCTTCACTACTATCGTCATTTAACTCTACACTTTCTCCATGACTAACCCATGGGTTATAACTAGAATCGATACCATAAACTAGTAAGTGACATTGCATGGTCTTTCGATTTTGAGCCAAACTCAATCTACAATTCAAACACGGACATTTCAACATTTTTTCGTCATTCTTTTCCCAAAAAGCAAACTCTAAGAACTCATCAACACCGGCTTTATATTCCGGTTTTCGCCTATCCTTTACCCCATTATGATTCATCCAACTTCGATCTCTATTCATTCTTAAATTGAAAAAAAAGGAAGAAATTATTAATAAAATGACATGAGATAGTCAGCCACCCACATGTATTAAGTGATACAAAATGAAAAACATAATCAAATATCTAGCATGTATATGCAAGTTCATTGGATACAATCAGGAGAAACAAAAGCACTTAGCTTCATAACATATACAAGCAGCCACGACTGATTTAAAAGACAAAATTGTACAATCAACTTCAAGAATTGGAAAGCAGATATACACATTTTATTTGTCCCTCAGCACACGGAACAATTTATTGGAATGAAATTGCTGATTACATGAAGTTCCCTTGAATATTTTTGTTCATATAATTTGTACTCTCTGTCTCAATCACTTGTTTGCCTTTTTTATTTTTTTTTAGGGTATTTTAGTCAAAGGTAAACAAATGATTATGACGAAGAGAGTATGATACAGTGCAATCCAATTGTCATAATAATGAATTTTCACAGCAAACAACCATAAAGATTAAACATTTACAATAAAAAGATTAAATTTTGATACTTATATGAGGAATTCGATCAGCAGCAACTCCGTCGCAAGACTCATAACAATGGATTCAATCGGCAACAACTTACAAGTGAGAAGTATATAATAATAGGACTGTACCCATAAAAACTCATATAGATTCAACTTCCCGCAAAACTTTTGGATGGAATCAATTTGTGAAAACAAACAAACTTTAATTAAAAAAGAAAGATACAATCAAATAGTACTGAAATTTAACCTAAAAATTTAACTTCAAAAAAGTGGGTACATAATGTCAATTACTTCAACTTGCTAGAAATTGCCATTGAAATCAAAGAGTACTAGAGAAGATACAATCAAATAGTACTGGAATCAAATTTAACCCTAAAATTTATTGTTGAAGGAATACTATAACCAAATATGCAAATCAAATCAATTAAACTTGAGGATACATAAAAAAGAAGAACAAACCTGCAACAGAGAAATTGGTGGCCGGTGATATATGATCGGAGATTCGGAGGTGATATGCGATCGGATAGACACTGTAGCAGAACGATATCCTTTTTGTTTGGTTGATTAATTTAGTAGAGTGTGAGTGTTAAAAGGGTTTTTTGTTTTTGATATTATTTAAATCAAAAATTTTGGCTGGGAAATTTGGGAGGCAAAATTTTGCGCCCTTTTTTTTCGAGTAAGGGCAACAATTTTAAGTTTTGGCCGCCCATAAAGACACATATTGTGACGAAAATAACAATTCGTTGCCCAATAACATATTTGGGCGATAAAAATACCTTTCGTCGCACAAAGCTATATTTTTAACTTTGAAAATAAGTTTGACGCCCGTGTTATTATTGTTGTGCGACAATCAAATAACTTGTCGCCCATTCTAAATTTTTTCGTCGCCCAAAAGTGTTTTTCTTGTAGTGCCATGAAGAATGCCCATCAATTGAACTTGTTGGGAGCAAGAATTTGGTTTAGGTAGCTCATCGAACTCTTCCTGGGCACCCGAAAATTTGAGGTCATCTACACAAATTAACGGTTCATCAATTTCATAAACTGTGATTATGTCGTCTTTACCTAAGGTTAGCTTATGATCCCATCCGACAAAGGTATCTTCCACAACTTGTGTCATTTGAGCCATCTCCCTTATAAAATCAGGTAGAGGCATTTCATCGAGCATCTTGTGCACAGAGGCAACCTCCGCCATTTGAACTTGATTTATGGAAAATTCTGGTTCAGGAATATTATCAAACACCTTGTGTGTGTATGCCATAACCGACTTCTCTTGTGAGATACATGAGTCTGGCTCAAAAATTTCACTAAGCTGGTTATGTGAACAAGATATATATATGTACTATTAACCATATTAAACCAAATCAGGCAAATATATTCAATACTACCAGCCAAGCAAGTCAAGAATCATCATATCAATCATCTCCTACAATCAAGGGAAATTGATTGTGTGTATATTGTAAAAATAGGAAGAATACATTTGTAATTAGAGCAATTATTCTAGCTGTCATCTAACTTGTACTCCTATGTATATATGTACCTCCCATCATAATGAATAATATAACTCACTTCTTAATCAAAACCCTTGCTTTATATGGTATCTACGAGCCACGGATGATCCAACCTACTTCGCCCTAAGCGTCGCTCTTTCAAACGCTCACACTCCCTCAACCTTTACCTGTCCTATTCAATGGCAACCGATCTCAACAACACAATCGTTCCCAACCCCCACAACGTTGACAACCCACTCACCGCACCAAATCTCAACAATGTCATAAAACTGAACCCGCTCAACTATATTTCATGGCGGTTTCAACTCACAAATATTCTTTTTGGCCTGAGTCACTTCGGATTTCTCGATGGCTCAAACCCAACTCCGCCTCCCACCATTGTTAATGAGGCAAAACAGGAATTTCCCAACCCTGCTCATCTGTCTTGGCTTAAGCACGACAGACTCATTCTTGGTGCCCTAATAGGCACCCTAACCTCCGCCCTACAAACCTTAATAGTTCGGGCAAAAACCGCTAAAGAGGTTTGGGATATCCAACCCACACCTACGCAAACCCATCGCATATCCATATTCAACAACTCAAAGAACGACTTGACTCGATAGTTAAAACCACGGATCAATCCATTAGTGATTATATCCATTCTATCAAGGCTTGTGTCGACCAACTTACCCTTATGGGCAAATTAATTGACCCCGAAGAATTCATTTCGAAAGTCCTCAAAGGCCTCAATTATGAACTCTATAAACCCGTCATTGATACAATCCGAGCCTGAGACACACCTATTCGTTTTGAGGCTCTCTACGAAAAACTTTTGCAACACGAGTTACTCATTAAACACCAACCTACATCAAATCAATTTGCCCCATCGGCTAACCCTGCCTATCGTGGCCATCACCAAAACTGCAGGCCAATATCGCTACCCGAATCAAAACTTCTCAAACAACCAGTATGTCGCCCAACACCAGCATACTACCACTTCCAACCCCCGTCCATTTAAAGGATGTTGTCAATGGTGCCGTGAAACAGGGCACGTCATAGCCAACTGTCCCCCGTTTCGTCGGCTCTTTCCCAACATCACCTTCCCTGCCCCAACCTCCAACCGCCAGCAGCAGCAACACGCAACCCCGCCGCAGCCGTAGCACATACCCTAGGCGCACACCGTGACCAACACCACTGCCGCCCCCAACCAGAATTATCTTCTCGACAGTGGTGCAAATCTCCATGTCACCCATGATTTGGATACTCTCACCTTCCACTCCCCTTATAATGGCTTTGATGATCTTATCATTGGAGACGGTTCCGCTATTCCTATCGCCAACATAGGTAATTTTTAGTTACAATCTCTAAAGTTTAATAATGTTCTTCATGTACCGCAAATTTCATGAAACATCATCTCTATTTCACAATTATGTCGTGATAATAATGCTTACGTTATTTTTTCCTGTGACTGTTTTGTTATTAAGGCAATAGCAACGGAAACCATACTTCTCCAGGGCCAAGTTAAAGACAGAGACTATGAGTGGTGTCCTTCAAACCGACAAGTCTACACCTCCATCAAAGGAACCGCTCAATTATCTTGGCATCATAAGTTAGGCCACCCAACATATGATGTAATCAAGAATATCAATAAAGAATTATCATTTTCTATTTCTGATTTTTTGCATTGTGAATCTTGCAATATTGCTAAGAGTAAAAAACTACCCTTCTCCACATCTACGTTTGAATCGACCGCACCTCTTGACCTGATTTTTTCGGACCTTTGGACAAGTCCCGTCCCGTCATTCGATCACTACAAATACTACATTGTCTTCGTTGATCATTTTAGTAAGTATATATGGGTGTACCCCATGAAGAAAAAATCCGACACCACCCTTTTGTTCCTACAATTCAAGGCCCTTGTGGAAAAATATTTTAATAAACCAATTAAACATTTTTTCTCCGATAATGGAGGCGAGTACATTCGATTAAACCCCACATTACTAAGCAACAGTATTTTTCACTCCACCACTCCTCCGCATACTCCCGAACATAATGGATATGCGGAGCGACGACATCGCCACATAGTTGAAACGGGCTTAGCCCTCCTTAATCATGCGCATATGCCCACGAGCCTTATGCCTTTAGCACCGCAACATATTTAATTAATCGCCTCCCCACTCGGTCCCTAAAGGGAGATTCTCCATATTCCATTATTCATAATAAAAAACCCGACTATACCAACCTCCGTAATTTTGGTTGTCTTTGCTATCCATGGCTACGACCCTATACCAAACACAAACTGGACAACCGCTCTACTCCATGCGTTTTTATAGGCTACTCTACCTCGCAAGGTGCCTTTCACTGTCTCGACCCAAAATCTCATCGAGTATACACCTCTAGACATGTAAAATTCTATAACGACATCTACCCATTCGCAACACCTTCGGTTGACCCACCACCCTCCCCGTCTACTGATGAGTGGGTCTCTATCT
>JAOWBH010000001.1:548120-559640 GCA_028566215.1 Silene coronaria
TTGGTTTATTATGAGTTAAACTATGGTTTGGATTAATATGGGAAGATGAGGTATAGTTTGGATTATTCTTATCAATTGACCCAACATTTTAACTATTAACTTCCTTATTTAGTTGATACACTAAAATGATGATCACTACTTTCCTCATTTAAAAAGATGCTTTTTGGAGTGAGGTCACCTATTCATTTAGGGGTCGTTTGCTTCAACAAGTCGGAATAGAATGGAATGGAGTCTGATAGTAGGGTGGTACGGGGTATGCCTTGTTTCTTGATTGATGATTGTATCAGAAGGGCCTGCTCTAGTGCTCTCATAGTCTCATGGCCTCTTGTTCGCCTATCCTCCCAAATCCTTATTGCAGGGCTTAGGAGTTAGGACCCTGCTTGGTCTGACCATCCTGGGATATATATGTATTCCGAATCTTTTTAATCCTCGAAATAAGCTCTCCAAATCAACATTAATACTCACAGATTCTCGAGAAGGATAGTAGCCACATCTTTGTTACACCCATATCTTCCTTGCATCCTATTCCGTCTTGCTGTATCAGCATTCTGCCTTTATCCTTCCCTGAGGAAACTTCTGTAGTTTTACTTAATTCCGGTAGAGGATGCAATGATCATAGGTGTATTGCATTTTGTTATTACCTCTACACCACTTTGTCTGGGTGTTGCATTTCGGACAATGAAATTCCAACACTTCATGTAGGACAAAGTCAAGCAAGTTTTTCCCTGCATCAATAACCTCTTGAACGTGAAAGCTTGCTTTTTCTTGCACATGTATTAATTAATTTTGATCTTTTCTTGTATTTGCAGCTAAAGACAGCTGCGGATGTGTGTGTCTTGTATGACATAAACAGAAAGCAGAAACAATGAATTATCCATGGTTATGTATGATAATTGGCTTCACTCTATACAAAACCCGTGAATGAGTTAAACCATGTTGTGTGGCCTGTTGTAAGAGTTCGTACGAGGAATTGGCTGGCTGGAAAGTATGCTTAGAATTTGTTTGGATGGACCTTATCCAAGACATATTTCTCCTTCTATATCGGTGCAGGGAATGTGCACTGTAGCATTCTTGCCATGGTGTGACTTCGATATGGTACAAGTGTAATGCAGTTCCAGTGTTCCACAATCCTAATTGTGAAATGTAAATCCGGGTTTATGTTCGTCGTGAATGTCTTAATCTTTATTCTTTTTTTATTATTAATTAACACAATTCTTTACTCTACACAAGGGAAAATACTCCCCAAGTAATCTTTATATTTGCTTTGCAATCTACATTGTTGACTAGTGACAATGTTCTGTTGTCAACAAAAGGCTCGATTCAGGTCGTTTAGTGTGTAGTTGTAGACTTGTTGCAGCCAATTTGGGCGAAGCGACCCGAGTCTTGGTCAATTGGCCCTCAGTTAAATTGTGAGCATAGATTACAATTTTCATTTACCATTACCCAAAATAGGTTGCGAAAGTATAAACTGTCGCATGGACAGGTCCGATAGGTTGGGGGAAGTATGAACTGTCACATGGACAGGTCCGATATTGGTTGGAAAAACTAAATCTGGTTAACTTGATTTCAGCTTCCCAGTACAGATGTTTGGAGGTATCCAATGAATCATGAATTGGTTTGGAGGAACCGGATTGTTTGCATCTGCCTCCTGAAACAACTCCGTTCTTTGACTTGTTTTTACAACTCAACATAGCCTCATGGTTGTTGGGCAGTACGACAAAAGACATCGCAATGGTAGTCACTCTCAAACCTATTACCATGGCAATGGCAGCTATTGAGTGCATCAATGACTATTTTCGGCAATGCAACTTTGCCGAGTCTCCACAACAACATTAGGGGGAGATTAATACCCCAGATCCCGTTCCACAATCAGCGTATACTTGCAGATGTCATCCCACTTAATAGCTTCTGTTCCGGATAAAATGATGTGGGATGTACAATAATTCACCCATTTGTCATAATGCGTTACTAATTCTTACATCAAATTCCAAGTATATATGTAGAATGGAAATACAAGTTTTCACAAAAACCGTAACAATTACATCGAATTTTTACCACAAATCCATCCACATCAAGAGGCGCCTACTTTGTCGCTTGCGCAATTATATTGCTGATTGAGCTCTCTTGCTCTTTCACAGCCTCGACCAGTGCATCCTGCAACTCAGATCGCAATGTCAGAATACTTTTGCATAACCAGTATACCAGTCCCGGTAATAATCAGGGGCTTCTCCTTCAAAACCCCAAAAATACACCGAAAGAAATTTATTGTACCTGCGCAGCAATCAGCCTGGCTACAGTTTTTTTGCTTGATTCTTGCAGCTCACCGGCAATTAAAACCTCATCAAGAATATAGTATGCCTATTATGGCCATATCACATACAAAATGAGAAAATTTAGGTAAGTTGACCAGGGCAACAGAATGTATAACAGTGACGTTGATAACTATGTTTCATGTTCTCTAGATACACATCTCACATTCTCACGTGAAACGGTCTTATATTATTTCTTACTTTTAAACACTCTGTTTTTCTCTTCTTTCTCCTGTTTGTTTTTGGCTGAAGGTATATGGGTAGTTTTTAGTTAAATGGGTTGGTTTCACATTATATAGATGAAACAGTCTTTCATGATATTAATTGAGAATCTTGAGATAGATATATGATACTCGTCGTTTTCCAAGTCATACTCATAGTCTCATACATACCTTGTGAAAGTTGAAGATCAAGTCCAATTCACAGACCTGAAGAGGAGCACATTACAATTAAAGTACGCCTAGAATTCAAAGCCAGCGAAATGAGAGGTGAACAGATTAGTGTGTTTCTATAAGATTGGAGAGTACTCACACTGCCATAATACCGGTCTAGAATCTCTACAAAATGATGGATCATTTCAAGGACCTCTAGTTCATTATCTTCCGGATCAATGCACATGCAGAAATACAAGCTCGCATACCTGCATTCATAACAATACACAACACACATTGGCGCATGCTAGTATGTAGAAACATCTTATAGATGAACTCGTGAAAGACACAGAGGCTTTCAGAATGCAGTAACAAAGGCATGAGGCTGGAACATGGATATAAAAACGGAAACACAAAACACAAGGCAGTGTATTGGGGGGTGTATATGCACCTATTCAGAATCAGAAATTTTTAAATCAGGTCAATCTGGTTATTTCTGGATAAACATGAAAGATTTTAAGGTAAATATCTTTTCAAAACTTATTCTACTTACTTTTAAAAGCTTCACTGCTTACCTTAAAGCTGTGTAACAAATCCATAACTTATAGCTTTATCATCTCATACAGTTTTGTGGGATTCAGTATTCAACTTCGTAAAATAAAAACACTGAAAAACTAAATAGCTCTAAATCACTCCAAAAAGAAATTTCTAAGCAGCATGTGTATATCAGAAACTATGATAGAAGCTACAGCAAACAGGAGATCAGTGCAACGGGAGCTACAAACCAGGGTGATAGTGATCAGTATAGTCCAGGGAGCACAGGTCTGGCCCAGTTCAGTTCTAAGGCAAATGTGTCTAAGGGAAGGTCCAAGGCAGGGATTCCAACTCACACAACTTGAAATTATACCTTGGAATAGCTACATTTTACTCTAGGATAATATTAGCTAATTATGAATAAAACTCTCCTTACGAGTCACTCAAAAGTCAAAACCAGTCAGCAGAATGTAGGAGCAGCTGAATATTAAAGGAAATATCGAGCAAAAAGGCAACTGTATTTTCCTCTTTTGAGAAAGCAAGTCTAGGCTAATATAAGGGGTGCTTTTTGGCAGGAATTCTATTCCAAGAAAAGAGCCAAAGAGCAGCAGGGACTAGCATTAACAACCAATTTATCTTAACCTTACAGTAAAACAAACCTGCTCTAGTTTTTTATTTTCTTTCTTATTCACCACTGTTTTTACCTCACTTTGTAAGGATTGTAGCTGTTATACTTGTTTATTTGTGCAAGGCATTATAAGCCCCCCCTGGATGTAATCGTAAGGAACGAACAAGATGTAATGAGGAGGCCTATATAAGACCCCTCAAAAAGCAAAGAACGATAAACTGATATTGAATGAAAATTTTTCCCAAGTTTTATCTCAAACCTGCAAACTTGTGTCAAAACTGTAGTTTGTGTTTAGGTCTGAAAATTCAGTTTGGGTTAAATCTGTAATTGAATTTTCAGCCTGTTTGTGAGATTATTTCATCCTGTGTCCAACTATGGGTGATTTAATCTTGCGGTTTTATCCAAATATTGTTTTAAATCCTGTGACTTTCTGTGGAGTTTTAAACAATTACTTATCCATTTTTGCAATATCATTTAGGCTTGATAAATTCCTGATAAACCCCATCTTTTATGATGAAAAGACTGTCCACATCAAACTAAAATTTTCACAGGAAAGGTGATGGAAACATGGGCTTAAAGTATCCCTCCTAAGGAGGCTCATGACTTGACTCTACCATAGTATGGAGAGCTCGGTAACATTTTCGGAGATTCCTATAACTAAAATAATTGAGTGGCACAAGCAACAGCAGAAAGAAGGAGTAATTTGTCCTGAACACAGAGAATACTATTCACTATATCCTGGGTGTGTTTGGATGGGGAATTTGAGAGAAACGGGGGGGGGGGGTGGGTGGGAGGGGATTTGAAAGGATAAGAAATCCTTTGTTTTGTTAGCAAAGTGGACATGGAGGGATTTAGAGGGGAGGGAAAATGGATCCATTTATTTCCCTCTTCAAAGCTCAAATTATTTCCCCTCCAACAAAAGAAAGATTTGGAGGGAAAATCAACTCCTCCATTCCCTCCTTTCCCTTCCCCTTCCCTCCTTTCCCCCCTTTTTTGTATCCAAACAAGGTCCTAATGATTGAAGGCGCTCCCGAAAATGCAAGGTAAGGGGGTCATGCGTACGTACCCATACCCCTATGTTAACATATGAAAAAATGAAAATTGTATCGAGAAATGCATCAAATGACCACTACTTCACAATAAAAATAAGTGCAACCGTTTAAAAAGTCATTTTTCTTTATTACATCATAATCCAGAGTCAAAGAACACACATTTTTGACTAAGGTCTTGTTTGGATAGCAAAGTAGGAGGTAAAGAGAGTGGAGTAGGATAGAGGGAAAGGAAATGGAGGGAAGAGAAGAAGAAGGGGGATGGAGTATGGGTGTTTGGATACATTTTCTCTCCAAATCTTTCCTATATATGTTGGAGGGATTTAGAGAATGCAATCATCATTGAAATTTTTCAACATACACAATTTTACTCCCAAAATTAGTATAAAACTCCAGGCAAAAATATAAGGAATACCTTCTGTAGACCACCTTTAGCCCTCTCCAATCGATAAAGTTACAAAGCTTTGGTCCACGAGGTAGTATCAAACCACCAAGCTCACGAAGAACCTTCGCAAATCACATGTTGCTGATTAAAAGTAATTCAACAAAATGCAGCATCACTATTCACTAGTTAACTCAGTTAAAGGATTATTGTACCTTACTCCTCTCCTTTTGTGCATATGGAGAGTACCACTTTGTCAATCTCACTTTTCCTTGTCGATTAATTAAAATCACGAACTGAATCTGAAAATCACATTCAATATATTCAATATGAGTGTCAGTCTTGCCTAACACCGTCTTAATCTTACAACATAGCCATCATAGCTAGCCTTAAATAAACTAGGGCATGTAAAAAGATCGTCTTACACTTAAGACGTGTCAATCACACTTTTTCTTGTCGATTAATTAGAATCACAAACTGAATCTCAAAATTACATTCAATATACTCAACATGAGTGTTATTCAGTCTTAATCTTACCATAGTCATCATAACTGACATTAAACGAACCACAAAGCTTAGAAATAAGTCATGTTAAGCTTAAGACTGTCTCAAATGAGATTTTGTAATCCAACACAAGTTAAAATTGTCGATTGAATACACCACATTTGATGCAACAGCGTCTATCAACCGTATAATCCAGAATCACTCACTTAACTTCCAAATCACAAACACGAATCGAACAAACAACATCCATATATTCAGCTGTCAAAGATCATAGCAAACATCTAATGATTAATTGATTATTAAACACTAATTTCATTTCGCACAGTTACATAATGAGCACAGATAAAATCCGTAAAATTAGGTCAAATTAACTTCGACGAAGATCAACCTAGCAATCAGCTAACAATCCAAAAATATTAACAATCGTAGCGAGCATATTATAATTACCAAACAATATCAATTCAATTTGACAATTCCTTAGCCGGCGATGTACAGATACACATACATGATTTGAAAGCGGAAAATTGGCGAAATTAGGTCAAATAAACTTCAATTGATAACGATCAACCTAGAAATCTAGTAACAATGAATGAAATTAAAGAGAGAGAAATCAGTAGAAAGCGAAAAAGAGGGAAGTGAATCAAGTACGATACCATTTTTGGAGTGATCGAAGGCGAGAGAAGAGAGTGACGAAGAAATGTAAAGATCGCAAATCTGCGAGATCTTCCCCAAATTTTGCCAAGATCAAACGTCTAATAACACAGGTTAACCACCTTTCAAATATTGCCTCCATTTTTTGTTAAACTCCGATTCTTGTCTAAAGCGGTTTTACAATTTTAGCACGGAGTAATTATTAGCGGAAAAGTATTTTATTTTTAACCTAAACATTAGTCACTTTTTACCGAGTATTCGTGTTTTAGTTATGATATACGGAGTATATATGTAGGTCTACAATGATTTTGTAACAATTCTGTGTAACACTGTTTTACGGAAGATTAATTTTTATTTTTTAATAAGGTTTGTTCTAACGAAAAAATAGTTAAATACTTAAATGTGACAATTTGATTAAAATTAAAAGATTGTATCATCAAATAAAATACAAGTTTGATTCAATTAACACTTTGGTCAATCGGGAAGTAAAGTTAATAGAAATATTATTGAAAAGTTAAGTTCAGTAAAACTTTTTGATGAATTGCAACTAGTGCTACTATTACTCCCTTTGTCTCGGTTTAATTTGTTAATCTTTTATATTCTTTTAATCAAAGGTAAACATAAGATTAAGAGTTGAGACGTAGAAAATTAGACGATACATTGAAAAAATACGAAGCCTAACCCCCAATATTATTAGAACTAGTTTTTTGGTGATTATACTATCAGACTTGTAATAAAATGTAACGGGTATATTTCCATATTCTTTAGTTCTCTGAGTTTGACAAATAGAATAAAGGACCAAATACAGCAACAAACTAAGCCGAATAAAATGGAACCAAACGAGGCCAAGAGACGCCTCCGATGTCCTGCTCCATTAGACGGAACAAGTGATCTGGTACATTGGAAAAATTATAACTTTTGCGATTGGGCGACTCCCTGATTAGGACGAAGATAGTTTTATACAAGTGGCCTTTTTATCTCTACTTATTATAAGACCATTTTACAAGAAATTTGCTCATCAATTGTTCGAATCCAAAGTATCTCTAAATCAAACTTAAATCTTCATCAACTGCTAACAAAAAAATGAAAAATAAATCATGCCTAGAGGTTGCATGCTACTCATTTCCAACAGAATTTTATTGAGATTTTGACTCCTGTAGTATGCGGCCGTTCTTCTTGGAGTGCAGGGAATTACATGAGTCACCTGCCGGAATTGTCCACTTCTTGGCTGCTATGTATGCTTATTTCCCAGCATTGCTAACCAGAGCACTGCAATGAAACAATGCAAAGAAAAGTTCAGGTGCCAGCTCATTTGTGTTCAACAGTTGGTCTCTCTTGTGAGTTGTGACCGACGAACTGTTTCCATTCTATGGTAAAACGTAACCATCCACGTATTCTTATTTATCCGATAATGGTTACAACATAAAATGGTCACATTTCTCCATCATAAGCTTGTGACGCATCACACTAGCTCATTTGTGTCAAACAATAGATGCGCAGAAAGTCAGACATGCTATTTCAGATTGGCCTAGAAGTAGGTTACAGCATTCTACTACATGCTTATGCATCAGATTGCGTTACAATAACAGTATTTCATCGTCAAATGCTCCTGTCTATGTACCTAGTCGAGCCCTTCACATCTGTTTGTTCAAAGTGCATATACTCAAAGCGGAACCCGAGTCTTAATATATCAGGTCTGGCGAGCTTCAAGCCGAGGTCGAACTTGAGCTCAAATTTCCTAGCCAATTTGGAGCCCGTCCAAGCCCGAGCTAAGGCTGGCTCTTTTACACCGAGTTGTACGCAATTTTACCCTATGTTAGAAACACAAAAGGCCAGTTCCAGTTTCCATGTTACGTGGGTCAAAGATAAGATGGGGGGTTTGATGGATCAGAGTTAAGGCGGATCTCTGTCATTTATTCAATTATTCAGCTACAGCAATGGTAATACTGAGCTGGAATTCATAATTTAGCTGGTCCAAGAATTAAGTTATTAACGGCTACAACAGTATGACGCAGTAACCAAAAAAAAAAGCCTGATGCTATAGGGATTCCTCCGAAAAGCAATACTAAGAAGCCAAGGAAGTCAGTCATATGCAGCTTTATGCATGTGTCATCAACACAAAGATGCTCTTTCGGATAAACCATATTGAAATTACGTCTACTACTTGGCTTTGATCCACATGCCATTACCCATATCTAACACCAAACACAAACACCATAACTAATGTGCGTGAGGTCCGAATACTAGTGTGTTTGTTCTCACATCACATGACACAAATCCCTTGTTTGGATACAAAAGAATAGAGGAAAGGGGGAGGAAGGCAGCTGTCCCTCCAAATCTTTCCTTTGTAAGAGGGAAGGAGGGGAAATAATTTGGCCGGAGGAAAATGGATCAAAATGGAGGGATCCATTTTCCCGACCCTTAAAATCCCTTCATGGTTCCACACCCCAATTTGCTACCCAAACAAAAGAAATTGTCTCCCACCAAACCTCTGCCCCTCCCCCCCTCCCTTCCCTCCATATTCCCCTATCCAAACAATGCCTAGATATTGGGTGAAGTGAGGAGGGATTGGAGGAACAGAGAGCTACTCAATAATGTTCTGAAATCAGTATGTGCAGAGCTTATCGGTTGGGTTATGCAATTACACAAAGGTGGGAAGAGATTGTTTGTATGTCGGGACTTCCCGTCAGCCGTTGGCCGAAATTGATTTATTATAAAAACACCCCTCCCTGTTTGCCGAAAAAAAGGTTTTTCAAGGAAAGTTGGTTTAATTATGATATTTCGCAAACACAGCAGCAGAATCATGGTTATCCACCACAAAATATTAACTTAAAACAGAATACCAGACAATGTAATTCTTACATGAACTTGGTCAACCTTCAAATATCCAACATGCTCACAAAATGGAAAAGAAGTCAGATAAAAACTTACCATGCTTACATAGTCAAGGTTCCCGTGAAAGACTTAAGTTACACTCTGTGCAGTCTTCTTAGGACCAAAGATTGCTTCCCATACCATTGGCGATGTTGGGCCTGTCTTATCTAAATAAGCTCTTACCGCTTTCTCATCCAAAACAAGTCCTTTTTGCTTCAACGTCTCAATAAACCTTTGTGCATCTTCAATACCCTTCTCCTTACAAAACTCATGAACCAATCCAGTGAATGTCGCAACATTTGGTGAATGTCCCGCTTCCAACATCTCCACACACAAATCAAACACCTCTTCCAATCTCTGTGCCTTACAAAGTCCATTGACCAAGACAGTGTAACTAAAAGCATTAGCCACAATCCCATTATCTTGCATTTTCTTAAAAATCCTCTTGGCATCATCAATCTTTTGAGCCTTGCAAAACCCTTCAACCACAGCGGTATACACAACAATTTCCGGCATAGAACCCTTTTCACGCATCAACGCGAAAAGCTTCATAGCTTCATGAACCAACCCATCCCTACACAACCCATCAAGCATTGCCACTGCATTAGGAATCAACCCATTTTTCTTCATTTTATTAAAAATCTCATTTGCTTCCTCGGGCACCTCCATCTTTTCTTCCTCAGGAGGAGGGGTAGTATGAACCTCATCAGACCTAGTCTCCTCCTTTCCCATCCCACCAAGCTTAAACTTTTCAAGAAACTCAGCGTCCTTCTCACCGCGTTTCTCATCCTTCAACGGCCTATTTACAAGCTCGCGCACAGACGGTTGATAATCCTTCTTCCCCTCAACCCCATCATTTTCATCTGACTTAAAAAAATCATCACTCAATTTTAAATTAGCTCTATCCCTATCCCTACCCCTATCCCTATCCCTATCCCCACCAACTGGCCTACTAAACCCATCATTCCTCCTTCCTTGAGGCCGATTATCTCGAGGCCGATTATCGCGATCCGGGCCCATATTTTGCCCACCAAATTGAGGTCTTTGCCTGTCACCTCTTGCAGGTCTACCAGCATTAGGGTTATAACCATAGTTTCCCCTATCTCTACCAGAAAACTTATCATCATTATCATTATCATTCCTGCCTCTATTAAAATCATTCCTATCATTTCTTCTACCATTAAAGGAACTAAAAACCCTAATTTTCAACAAATGTGAACTTTCATGGCTGTTAATTTGATGGGTTTCAAAAATGTTTGTAAATTTCAGTAATCTGGAAAAAGATGCAAGATTTGAAGTTTTACTTCTCATTGCTTTCATTTCTTGTCTTCAAGGTGAAGTCTTGATGAGAAACCTTGATGGGGGTTTTTGATTCCAGAAAAATGATTTTGTGAAGGTTTTGAAGAGGTTTTTAGGGATTTTAAGCTCCATATTTATTAAGGGCGGTAGTGTAATTTCACCCATCCTACACATTGGCCCTGATCCGAACCCGACTCAACACTCCAACATGACCCGAATCCGAACCAATCCCGATGGTTTATTGTTACAAACTGACAATTATCCTCTCATAACTTGAAATAACATACTCGAAAATGACTCGATCAGGTTGACTCGTTTGTCAAGTCTACTTATAAAGCTATGTTGAAAAACGATCCTATCCAAATAACCCGTTTAAGACTGAGACATAATTCGACTTTTCCTCGACTCAAAAGACCCAACTGTGTTCACATGACTCAAATCTAGACCCGACAAAGCTGACATAACGCAAATTACCTAACCCGATACCCAAATATTGTCTAAAACCCAAAGTAACCATACCCAAACCTTAATCGACCCAATGCTCTGGTGACATGATTTCAGGAAATTTGACCCGATTTCCAATGGCTCGTAATCCATCTTGTCCCGTCTGGCCGTCTCTTAATTAACCTGATTCAACCCGTACCCGACTCGAATAACCAGCATCACAGGTTAGCACTGTAGCGGGTTAAGTTCGCATTTTTCATAGGAAAAACCGAAAAAGGGGATAAGATATCAGTCCTTTCATCATCTTAAGAGAGACACTGAAAGAGTTGAGTAAAACAGCAGAAAAAACCTCAAACTTTGAAGGGTGTTCTTTGTTTCTCTACAAATGCTTGCTGATTTCTGAACAATCTACTTCAAAAAAGAGGTTGGTACTTATTTTTATTTAATTAGAAGCAAAAAATGTCATGTTTAATTC
>JAOWBH010000001.1:568544-585307 GCA_028566215.1 Silene coronaria
AGGAAAATATAAGATGGCATGATCACAACAGTAGACCATTGACCTCTAGCCCAATTGATCAGAACAATCTTTCTCGGACAGGTTCTTGATAATAAAGAAAGCCACTGGCTTAGACTTGCAGTTTTATGGACTAGTAGATCCGTACTGCCCAGCCTGAGGTCAATATCAATACTTTGAATACGTCCATTGTGATGCCAGAGTACGTTGCTGATTATGTTACTTCCCTTGTGCCAGTTAACAGTATTATCTAACTTGCAAAACCCATCCCAAAAAGCTTTATCGAACGCAAGATATGGGCAAGATAACCAATTACGCCTCCATGTTCTCGAGAGTATACTTGTCTTTGCCGCTGTAGCAAGCGGTAAGTGTTTGAGGATCTTATCAGTGACAATCGCGGGCATGTTGCTGATCGAATCATCATTTGTTTCAACAGACTCGGAAGACGCCATTATCAATGAAATCCGGGTAAACCTGGAAACACTTAATTCATCCTCAACGAAGTTAAACCTTAAAGAAGAATGAAAACCAAATAGATATATGCCTTGAAACTGCTGAAATAAGTTTGTTATAACAGAAGAATGTAAATAAGACAACATACAGATTATAGGCAGGAGGAGGAAATTTTATCAAAGATTTTGAGTCCAAATTCAGATTGTTATGTTGAAGTAATAACTGCTATGGTACGGCTTACAAAGTTAATATAGTACACCAATACAGAAATAGACCACCAAAGCCGCAACAGAAACACAACAACAACAACATCAGAGCCTTAGTCCCTCAATGATATGAGGTCGGCTGACATGAATTATCCTTTAGAACAGTCGCGGTGATAGACTAGCAAAGTCCTAATGTACCAACGTTGTGAAGTGATCTTCATACCCCCTTCCTCAATTTAGGGTTTGAATCCAAGATACACTTTGTCTCATCTATGCAAGTGAAATGCTATTTGGCCCGGGTTAAGGTTAAGATGGATCATAAGAGAGACTAACCGATAAATAGATAATGTGCCTTGTCAAATTTACCACGTTGTTAAGTTTAGGGTTTGGGCTTTCAACACTAAATTTTGATCTACAACCCAAACAGCTTGCTTATTGACAAGACCAACTGATTAACCAAACCCAACTCGAAAGTCGAAATTTACCCAATATCACCAAAGTGTATCTTGGATTCACTTTCGCTCCCATTTGATCTGTCACATTACCAGTTTGATTACCTCTGGAAACAGAGAGCCAAGCTCTTGCGGTCTTAGCTACCTTGAACTAAACCAGATGGCGAACAATAAAAACGGGTCACATTCACCACACTTCTTGCGTATCCCTGCTTAGGCTTGGTTTAACCTTGCTCACATTGTTTTGTTACTACCAATAATCACCACAGGAGCAAGTTCCATTTTGAAAGTGATGATATCTTACTTGGTCTCGAATCACAATAACTCTTTTCTCTAATTTTGCCACGAGTTTCGCAAAGAGGTGGCAATCCCCACAAATCCTAAGGTTCTTCTTCACCCTAATGACACTTTCCTTAGGCAAGCTCATCAATCCAAATACAATCGCCAATTTCTCACTATGATATTGAAGCGAGTCTTCCTTTTGCTCTCTTTCGAGATCCTGCAAGATGAACTCTGTGTCCGGGACATAACCCGCCCCTCTCAGTTTCATGATCAATTCTTTCAGCTCCACAATAATGTCTTGTATCTGGGGATGTGACAAATCTCTGAAAGTGAAAGCGTGAATCTTTTTGTCTACTTCAATCCAACTACACCCCGGTTCCTTCTTGATTCCTTTTTCTCTCATCGTCTTTCTCAAAGCCATAGAATCTTCCCATCTTTGAGAATTTTCATAAATGTTGGATAATAACACACATGTCCCTACATCATCGGGTTCAACCTTCAAGATTTGCTCGGCCGCATAAATAGCTAAATCACTATTTCTATGAACCCTACAAGCACCTAAAAGAGTTCTCCAAGTTACTATATCCGGTTCACACTTCTTTAACTTCATCTCATCGAGTAATTTGACAGCATCGTCAAGCTTGCCTGCCCGGCTGAGTAAATCAATCATACAACCATAATGTTCCCTCCCAGGCTCAATATCGAAAACTTTCTTCATTGACTGAAAGTAGCACCGCCCTTGATCTAAAAGACCTGCATGACTACAAGCAAATAAGACACCAACCATGGTTATATAATTTGGGGCAGGCCCTGAAGCTTTCATCTTCTCAAACAACGCTAGCGCGTCTTTGCTGAAACCGTTTTGAGCCAACCCGGCAATCATAGTGCTCCAGGAAACGACATCTCTATGGGCCATCTGACTGAAAGCCAAACGCGCAGCATCCAAATCACCACACTTGCAATACATATCAAGGAGCGCGTTATTGAGGATCAAATCTTTATCATACTTCAACACATGAACATGTATTTGCCTTCCTAATTCTAACAATGTTAAACCAGAAACCGCTCTCAAAGTGCTCGTTAAAGTCGCCTGCTTAGCCGGAAAACCCGCCCTCTTCATCTTCATGAACAGATTCAAAGCCTCATTCCCATCACTATTCTGCGCAAATGCCCCAATCATCGAGTTCCAAACAACCATATCCCCAGTCACAAATTCCTCAAAAACCGCCATTGCATCACCCAACTCACCCCATTTCGCGTAAGCATCAATCAAAGCACTCCTAACAAAAACATCAGACTCCAACCCATACTTAACTATACTACAATGCACTACCCTCAACATCGAAAACCCGTCACACGCTCTCAAAACCGACGAAAACGTAAACATATTCGGCGTAACCTGATCCCGAATCATCAAAACAAGAAACTCCAAAGCCTTATGACTAATCTTAGCATTTGAATAAGCAGAGATCATAGTAGTCCAAGTTACTACATTTCTCTCAGGCATTTCATCAAACAGCTTCTCTGCTTCACCCAAAAGACTAAATTTAACATACATATTAATCAACATTGTCAGTAAAAACAATTTGGGTTTATGCCCATTTGAGATTAAATGATTATGAACAATTTTACCCTCTTTAATTGCTTTATTATAAGTGCAACATTTTATTAATTCAGAATAAGCTACACAATTACCCCATAATCCATGGTTTTCTAAACATTTCATGGCATTTATGGCTTTGGGTAAATCTTTATTATAGCAGAATTTACCAAATTCATCAATTATGTGGGTAAATTTTGGTACATTTTGTGGTGAATTTGCTGGGAGTGAATAATAAGAACGCAAGAACTGTGAAAATACTCTTTTACTGGCATTTTGTTTTACTGAGGTAAAGTTTTGGTACATTTTTTCTGTGATTTTGGAAAAAATGGTGAAGTTGTGTTTTTAGTAGCAAGGTGTACTTAATCAAAATGATTTGGCCCGAATTAGTGGCGGATTTAAGTGATTCTAGTGTGGACTTGTCAAACGGGTTATGTTATATCGTGTCTGACAAATCCCAATCAATCTATGTTGGATTGGCTCATTTTGAATTTGAGTCACTTTCAAATCAGTTATTTGAGAATAATGGACAACGCATAAGTCATAACTATAACATTCAAATCAGGTAAATTCGAGTTACGAGTCATTCGCTGGTTAGGTTTAGTCTAGGAGAAGTATTTGGCTATTTGCCGACGTTAAATATTGAAATTTTTAAACTTATAAAAGTTTCTATTTCTTTTCTTTTTACTTTATGATGTTACTACTTAGTAGCTACGGAGTAGTTCATTTCTGTTAAGGTTTTTAATCCCAAAATTTAATCCTGATTCAAAATCTAAATAAATTATCGTGATTAAAACTTGCCAGTTTGAATTATCTCTTGTCATTTATGATCCAATCATTAATATTGATTGAATTGAATATTAGAGTTATAAATGTACATGCTTATGTTGAGAATAACAACACAAGGTGAGTTCCAAAGTTATATATTGATCCAAGGAAACATATCTAATCTTCTAAAATAATGGGTTATTGTCCCAAAAAACATCCATAACGTTTTGTAATAAATCCCATCTTTGTTTGAGGTTTTTGTCTATAGCTCTATAGGTAGAAATCGATTGAAGTCTAATCACATTATAGATGTTGGTAAACTTAGTTTATTACTCCCTACATCCCGGTCATTTGTTTACCTATCGAGGGGCGGAGGGAGGGATATGCTATATGGGCTATAGCCCTATACAGTTTTATGATTAATAACCTTTACTATCAAGTGCTAACATATCAAAATACTAGCATAGTTGATTTCTACAAAGAAATTAAAAGTGGTTGTTGTTCTTGGAGGTCATGGGTTCAAACCTTTTACTCAGCATGTCCTTACATTTTTGTGGCCTTTTTTACTTACTTAAGCAATAGGATATTTTCATTAAATTTTCGATTTCTAAAGTATATTTTTAAATAAATTTCAATACTTTTAAGGAAATAAGTTGATATTTATTAAAATTGCCAATTTCAAATTTGATAACATAAGATATATATTTAAAAGGTCTGAAATATAAAACTCGAATATCATACATTAACAGACATAATATATACGTGTATTATAGACTATCTGAGTCTCCGTTAAACTCAATATATCGTATTGATTTTGCCCCAAATTACAAATATTACTATATCACTATTTAAACTAAAAAAAATATTAAAAAAAAATTACCCATATTTCACTTTTAAAATTTAGCCCTATACTATTTTGAATTCTGATTCCGCCCCTGTACCTATTAATGATTGAATCACCACGAGTCCACGACCTCAAGTTAAATAAAAGGAACAGTTAATAGTGTAAAATTATTACTTTATACAAAGTAATAAGTAAACTCTAAAGAGTATATATGGATGAATAAAAAAAGGAAAATGTTAAATACAACCCAATGAGTTATATTTAAGAAACTAAATGAGGAAAGAAATTCATAATATATGCATTTAATGTATTGGTTTATGTGTAATTTTGTTTTGAAATCCCATAAAAAAAAAAAACGCATACGGAATCAAATACTTCATAATAAAATTAATCATGTTATAATTATACATGCATGCATATATAACATCAAATTCATTACACTAAATTAATAAGTCTACAAATTAGTTGGCTTAATTATCTAGACTCATCTAATAAATGACTACTATACTAGTATAGTAGTATCATTAATGACGTTGGACATGCATAATTAACATGAAACCCATTACATGTGTACTGAAGTTAGACGAAAATAAACACAAATTCTCATTTAAGACGGAAGTATCCGTTTTAAGTTTAAAACGGATTAAATAATGACTCAATTGCATTATGACAAATATCTTTTTATTCTGTAGGTATTTTTATTTTTATCTTATCTATACAAGTAAATACTACTTAACCTGTTTTAACTTAAAAAGACGGATATATCCGTGATAATAAAAAAGGCAAGTCGTAGCAACATGTGAGAATGGGCCATATGGTTGTTGAATTATACACTAAACAAGACTAGACATTCAACAAAATAAAAGCAAGTTTGTACGTACCAAAAAGCCTAAAGCATTGGATAATTGACACCAACATCCATCAAATTCACACTCTATTTTAGCATAATGTTGTATTCTTCAATTCCTTCAAATTTAAGCCAAACTTTTACTTTGTCTTGTAAAAGTATAGTTTGATCATTGGTTCATCATTTGGAGGTATTGTCATCATTCTTCAATAATCTTCATTCGACTATATAGTACGGTGTATGTACTACTGAGTCGTACTACATGTCTATTTTGTCACATTCTTGGTAGAAAATTTCGTAAAAACTTAATTAAGCTAAGGATTATGAATTTAAAATCGTTTAACACTACATGATCTGATACATTACATACATTATACCATTAACTATCAACTCGATCTTTTGTACGACTTTTTCATCCTAATTGTACATACTGATATTGTTGAACAAATTTGGATTGAATTTACTTTTAGTGTATGTAAAGTGAGAATATAACGACAATTTTGATATTAACAAGCTTCGCACCCTATTCTTTAATTATCCCTCGTCAATTTATCGAGTTCGCTATGACTATTACTCTCTATGACATCCAATTGGAAATATGAGTAAACAAAGCTCAAATGTACAAGTAATAACATACATTGAAATTTATAAAAGACTCGTCAATATTTTATTGAGTAAATTTATATACAAATACCTCTATATTGAGGAGAATTTTCGAGTGTGGATAAAACACAAATAAGTGAATAACATGTATCTTAAATTATAATCACTGCATTTTAGCATAATAATTACAATAATATTTCAACTTACAAAGTAAAAAAAAAAAAAAAAACAATAAAGCAATAAAACAATTTTTTAAATAAATAAATCAATTTATCTTATTATTAACTTCATTTAGGAGGGACAGCTGCAGTGACAGTGTCAGTAAATCCAGTAACAGAATTATTACCGCCATCATTAGGCACAGTAACTAAAGATGACGGCGGGTAAATCAATCTTCTTTGCCTTTTATAAAAACGAAAAGCAAACAATAAAGCAGCAACCAATAACAACACGACACCTGTACCCCCACACGCCACCGTGGCAACAATCAATGCAGTCCTAACTTTCCTCTCTCTTCTCTTCTCCGGCGTCTCACTCCACCACGTGTCCACCGTCGACGGCGGAGATCGCGGTGGCGTGTGTGGCGGAGATGAGACTGTGGTTTCGCCGAAAAAGAGGGACATTTCGGGGGATTGTGGGGTCGGTGTTGGGAGGGTTTGGAATGGTAGGCCGTGTTCTGATGGACGGAGGTCACGGGCGGTTACGGAGTCGATTCGGGTGGTTATTATGGTTATTAGTGTGGTGATTGTGAGAAGGAGGTTTTGGATTGGTGGCGATACGACGCCGTTTTGGAGGATGATCATGGTGTTTGAATGTAAGGTGTGTGTTTTTTGGTGGGTGGAGAGGGTTTAGAGAGATGGCTTGGGGAGTTGGAGATTCTTAAATAAGGGTATGGGGTGAGTAAAACCGAGTTGTTTATGGGTCGTCCTGTTTATTGAATAAAACAATGTTTGTTGGCGAATTGAAATAATCATGGACATACACGGTACAGTATTTCTAGATGTACTGTTTATAGTTAAATGTCTGACGTGCAAGGGCTATCGCACTTCTTGACACAAAAAAAATTCCGTCTGATTAGGTAACGTGTATCTAACTAATAGGATTATTTGCGGGCTAAACATTCAACGTGAATTCGTCCTGTGTTCGGCCAAAGTCCGTATTTAAACACCATTACTGTAAAATTAGAATTTTTATGAATGTCGATCTTTTGATAGATAATCAATTAATTTGCATATTCTATATTGTATTTGGTTAATTGCGCGCGAACAAAAATTAAACAGGTGACAAAATTACATTACAACAAGTAAAGAAAAAAATGTTGACTAAAACATTTCAAAAATCTAATTTCTTCTTGCTAATAATTTCACTTAGCTCCACTATTGTATGTTGTACAATGTTTTTACTAATAATTTATATGACAAAGTTAGGTGTTATTATTAAATAAGTTACATAAGTATAATTGTTGTATAACGTACAATTTGGCTTACAGAAAACCAGCTAAAAGAAGAATTAGTAAAAACTAAAAATGAGTTGGGTTCATTTAACTAATTCTAATATTCAATATTTTTATCTACTTCATCTACCCCCTAGAATTGAATAAGAGAAATTAGTTTTAAAAAAAATTGGTTCAAAATTAATTTACAATTTTGATGAGTGAAATTTAGGGGTGTTCAAAGGTCAATACTAAATTGACCTCACTTTCTAGTCTCTACATACATTTAATCATACAAAGTACATAACTACAGAGTAGTCCGTATATATACGATTATGAATATCACAAATTCTTATTTTAAACGGAGTATTTCGTGTGATATTAAGACGGACTAATTAAATGTGATCATTTTACGATAAAATGTAAATACTTTCTGATGGAATATTACTAACAGCTTTTTGTAAAAATGTCAACTTTAATTACAACATTTTATTATTATAAATGTTAGACGTTTTGTGTTCGTAAAATAAGACCATCTTAAGAAATATTTAAAGCGTTATAATGAAAGTTGTTACTTTTTAACAAAAAAGTAAATGTAACATTTTACCAAGTGATTTACATTTAGCGTGAAATATGACATTTAGTGATTTAGTCCATCTTTATTTCGATGAAAAATAATCCGTCTCAAATAAGAATCCGCCATGTCTAGTAAGAAAGGTATGGCAATATGGCAGAGCGTGATTGAAGGTGAACACAGACGAAGAGTAATAAAGTAGAAGACGACAGTAAATAAGCTAGTACGCATTATACACCGCTACTTTCATTTTGTCATTTTCTGGGTCGTTAGTTTGTTACTGCCATCACTTATGGTTTTGGCGGTAAATACAATTTGGCGGCTGATTTGTTAGCCCATCTATCTTGAGTAAATTGATGTATGACTGTCGGTTAATATTTTCCATTTTTTTTTAATCACAAATTCTCATTTAAGACGGACATTATCCGCCGTTTTAAGGTTAACACGGGTTAAATACATATCAAATTACTTCACTTATTGTCTAGAAATTGCCCAAAAAAATTGTCATTATTATTACCACCGAGTGGTAGGATTTAATTCATCTTAAGCTTAAAATTAATAGTATCCGTCTTAAACAAGATTTACTGGTTTATTTGTACGTTTTCATACAAAAACTATTTTGTAAGCCACTTTTTTTATTTACTTTTATTTTTTACATTTCTATAAAAAAGCATAATTTTATTCCTTTGGTCTCCATATTAATAAAAATGAATTGATCGACACGAAGAAATATCTTTATTATATTCTTACGTGAAACTAATTTTTCAAACCTATTAATTATACAAACTAAATTAAAATGTACATAACAAAATGTACATCCCCCTTCTCCCTTACTACTAAGAGAATAAAAATTCTCTTAATTTTTCCCTCCAAAATGCATATAACTAAATAAGGAAATAATTGAATTTTTTTTTTTTTAAAATTATCATCATAAATATATTCTTATAATTAAAATCTAATCTTTTTATTAAAATCATAATTATTATTTTTCATAAAAATAAAAAAATGATATTAAACTATAAATTATAAGTTGCTAAATTTTTCGTTAATGTAATAATTATTATTTTAGAGAATAACTTGACATATACTTACAAATTTACAACTAGCTTCGTGATAAAAAAAATTTCATTAAAATAATCGGAGAAAATTTACAAAAGAAATTCATTAAAATAATTGGAGAAAATTTATAAATGAAATCCTTAGTTTTATATTTTTCATAAAAAAACACATTTCAGTACTTACTTAATTATCTTTGATTAGTTTTCATTTTAATATCATAATACAATGGGGTGAAATATTAAATATTAAGGTGCAAATTTAAAATGTATAAATAATACACTAAAAATATAAAAATTTATAAATACCGCGCATGCATTACGCGGGATCTATACTAGTTATGTAAGATAGAAATAAAATAGCGACAAATTAGGAATATATTATACCAATAATGCTCATTAGGCATATATGGATATATATTCCGATCTTTTGAAGATTTCAATTTTCTAACTAAAATAATGCTCCACATATGGATATATATTTCTTTTGAAGATTTCATTTACTTTAATATCTCATTTTATATTTGTTTAATCTATCTTTATTTTTTAAGTTATATTCTGTACCCTAAGAACACACATTAAAAAAATCATTTTTCTTATACTATAATACATTGTGCCCCGTATTTATATTCTTACATTATTCATTGAATCACATTGACTCATTTTAGACTATAAATACATGATGTATTTTATTGAAGTTTTTAATAACCAGTACCCTAAGAACACAGGTTAGTAAAACCATATTTCTTATATTATAATACAAAGTACTTGGTATTTGTTGTGTTTTGAGTCAGTGGCGGTTTGGCGGAGCCAGGATTTGAGGTTAGGGAGGCGAAAAATTTCAGCAAAGGCGAACTAGTAATGTCTTGAGATCGACTCAATAAAAAATTGAAAATTTTAATTAAAACTTGCAATATTTTCATTTTCCAGGGGGACGGCTGCCTCTGCTAGCCCCCTAAATCCGCAAATGTTTTGAGTCATATGATATTCTACCTTATAATTCATTGAATCACATTTGCTCATTCTAAACTATAAATACATGACTTATCAACTCCAAATGATCCATCGATTATCAACTATCAAATATAAAAAAGAAATATGAAAATGCAGGGTTCCTCAAGTATCGTCTTCTTAGTATCTCTAGTTCTTGTGTTCATCCTTGCTAGTGTCTCAAACATAGACGGTCGAGTAACGAAGGCCGTGACTGATGATAAATCAGGTGGATGGGAACCCGTAAAGAACGTGACTGCCCCCCAAATCGTCGAGATTGCTAAGTTCGCGGTGTCGGAATACGACCGTCAGTTTAGCAAGTCATTTAAACTAGTGAAGGTGGTTAAGGGTGAAGTACAATATTCAGTTGACGTTAAGTATCATCTGTATATTGTCGTCGAAGCTGACGGTAAAAATTACGATTATGGAGTGTTCGTCCAAGATGAATACTCGTATAGGACTCTTATTAGCTTTACTCCGGGTTCTGGTAACTAATCATGTATTTTACTTTTCATAGTGAAAGATTAATTATTGGATTAATAAAAGGACATATAAAATTTGTACTAGAAAAAATCAACGCAATTGCTAAATCTCGCACACAAGTTTACTAAATCCCGTGCAATTAAATACGAGATACAACATTTCGTTACGATATCAAAGCTTGATAATTGTGAAAATTAGCTTTTTACCTAGTGATCTAGGTAAACTATACACTTAACTAGTTTTCTTATGGGAAAAAAAGGCCATCTACACTCTTTAAATACGATTGTTTTTGTGACTAGACTTTTAAATAAGATAAAACTTAAAACTTAATATATTAATATATTTTACCAACCATTCTCATTGTGCATATGGAAATAAATTTCTTTTGAAGATTTCGATTACGTTATATTCTAAGCAACAACATGAAACTACTAAATTATTTCAATGGTTTAGTTAACTTTTATATTAGCTTTGCTTTTGTTGAATAAATTAAAAATTAAAAATAAATCAAACCTCGATTCTTTTTGGTTGTTTTGAAAATGTGGGTCATTGTAAGCAACTAGTTTAATGAAGCAACTAGCTTAAGTTAAGCCATTTTACATGGCCTTCTCCAATCAACAGGTGGTATAGTAGTATTTGTGTTCTCCAATGGTGTAGCAACTACTCTCTCCATAAACCTATTTTCATGTCATTTGCTTTATTGCGGTCAAAGTGTAAATATCAGCGAAATAAGTGTAAATATTTTTGTTCTATTATGTAATCTAATATTTTTTATTCTCCAACTAATTATCTACGGTCAAAGTTTGGAAACTTTGACCTCCCAAAAGCAAATAGGGTGAAAATAAGTTTATGGAGGGAGTAGTTAGCAATTTTTTAAAATTGCAAATAAGTCGTTAAGTTAACTCATTGAACTCGCTCTAATAACATTGAACGACATTTTTGAGGGAGAATTTTTGAAGTAGTGTTAATCTTTAGTATATAGGGAATTCTGTCTCATAACATTATGTAAAAATAAAATCGTCCAATTTAGTATAAGATATTATACCAATAATGCTCATTTAGCATATATGGATATATATTTCTATCTTTTGAAGATTTCAATTACATCCCTAAAATAATACTCCATATATGGAGTAAAATGCATCTCTACTTTACTTATGGAGTAAAAATCCTCCAGATGGAAGTTAAAAAACAACATTAAGTCTCATGAGAGACCGTCTCTCACTACAATTCCTTAAGTGTGTAGTAAGGGAGCTCACTAATTAACTTGACAAAAATACTTATCGAAAATACTATTATACTCCGTATGTTGTGACAATTACAATCGATTACATAATCCATTTTTTACACATAATCTGAGTGGTAAATAAGTTGTCTAAGCAATGTAAGAGTGTAAGACTTAAAATGAGCTGACACTTTAATTTCTCATTTTATATCGTTACATTCATATCATTTACTTTAATTTATTTACGTTTTTAATCAGTACCTTAAGAACACATGTTAGAAAAACCATATTTCTTATACTATAATATGGGGTACTTGGTATTTGTCGTGTTTTGAGTAATATGATATTCTACCTTATAATTAATTGAATCACATTTGCTCATTCTAGACTATAAATACATCACTTATCAACTATTATACACTTGCAAAAGTATAAAATAAATATATATGAAAATGCAGGGTTCTTCAAGTATCGTCTTCTTAGTTTCTCTAGTTCTTGTGATCACCCTCGCTAGTGTCTCAAACATAGACGCTCGCGTAACGAAGGCCGTCGTTATTGATGATAAATCAGGTGGATGGGAACCCGTAAAGAATGTGACAGACCCCAAAGTCGTGGAGATTGCTAAGTTTGCGGTGTCGGAATACAACCGTATATTTAAGAAGTCATTTAAACTAGTGAAGGTGGTTAAGGGTGAAATTCAACATGCAGATGACGTTAAGTATCATCTTTATATTGTCGTCGACGCTGGCGGTTATAATCCATATTATGAAGTGATGGTTCAAGATGAACACACATATAAGACTCTTATTCACTTTGTTCCGGGTACTGGTAACTAATCATGTATTTTAATTTTTGTAGCGAAAGATTATCGTATTAATAAAAGGATATGCGAAATTTGTACTGGAAAAAGTAAAAATAAAACGAGATACGACATTTCGATTATTGTCAAAAATAATACAACAAATCAATACGCCAGTATTAAGAATTTAAGATAACAAAAATACAACAAAATTTATGAGTAAATTGTTCTAGATTAACTAAATTTCTTCTGCAAAAAAAAAAAAAAATGTACACTCTTAAATATGATTTACATAAATATCATTAGTCATAGTGAAGATATAAAGATGTAATTATGGTGAATTATAATAGTTTAATTATTAATAACATATGAACTATCATATATTATGCTCATTAACATGATTAAAGACTTAAAACAATGAATAATTTTAAGTCACTATTAAGGATCGAGACAACAAAATATTTCACTATATATTAAGAGTTTAAGTTGGTTACCACTTTATGTCAAACTATACATTCAACTTTTAATACTGCGTATATACTAAAAGTTTAGTCGAAACACAAGAGAGTGTCTCACTAAACTTGCAGTGTTAGAGACGACTCTTTCATATTTTTGTGCGCTTTTTAAATTCTTTTTCTTGATTTCTATTGCGCCAACCCAATCTTTTAATTTAATTGTTATTTTCTTAATAAGTGTAACTATTTTTTATTCATAGTTCGTACATATTTAATTACCCATAAAAAATATGTACATATATCAAATAATAGTTATTTCGCGAGACGGTATTATTTTTGAGACGATATTATTGTGTAAAAACACAATCATTTACTATCATTAAACAAATACCCGTAGGTTTCTTTTCAAATTGGATCGTCTTACCGTGTAAGATCGTCTTACACTATAATTTGTGTATATCAAAATATATAAGGAAATACACTATATAAAATTATGTGTTAATAACTAATTTTGTAATAATTATTCCAATACGTGACAAACATTAAAGTAAGAAAATAATTAAGACAAAAGTCAGATGTGATAATACGATCGGTTGCCTACTACAGTACAATTTAAATTTCTCTAGAAATTTAATGCATGTCCGTTGCTTAATTAATCGGTCGTACCTTGATCCTCAACTTGGTCTTGTCTATTTTTTTGTGATAATATATGCTTATGCTTATAATCTTATGGTTAAACATTCAGGTTTCTGGGTCTCATCTATTTTTTGGTGATATAATGCAAATCTGACAATCCGTCCATTTATATCGAATTCACAAAAACTTAGGAGATACCGTCTCTCACTAAATTAGTGAGAGACGGCCCATATAGAATGTATTGGATCCAAGTTATACCAGGTTATAAAATAATAATTCTAATTAATTTAATTGAATAATTAATATTTAATCCTCCACTATTTTTGGCAGTTACAAATTAATTGATCAACTTCCTAATATTGCTCATCAATCAAATCTCTATCCCCTAAATAATCTGTAGAATATTTTCCAGTAACCTTCCCCTTCTTCTCCTTCGACATATTTTTTTCCGATCAAGGTTTACATGGATTTAATAGTCAATCCTTATGTAAATCGATCCAGGTATGTTCGTTATTTTGTCTACTATGTATTATTTTGTATACTTGGTATTATTTGTAGTGCAAATCGATAATTTCATGCATCTTTTTTTTTTTTTTTTTTTTTTTTTTTTTTTTTTTAAATTTTGTAAATAATTTAAACGTTGTTGCAACATATAAGATCAACAATGAAACGGCGATGAATATGAAAGAACAAGACGATTCCATAGGAATAGAAGATATTGTTAATTATGTTTGATTTATTTCTTAGATTTAAAACTATTTTTTAAAAACTAATTTGTTGTCTTTGTAATTTGTAGCACTGGCGATGATTAAAAATACTCAAGATGATAATTTGTTACTGTCCGAGGAAGATGTTCTCATAATAACAGATGATGATGGTATACAATTATTGATCCATAATTGCTACGTACATTAATAAATCTCATAATATCATTTTCATACACTTATTTCCTTTCTACGTACCCAAACAATTTCATACTGTGATTCCCTGGTTACGTACCATTATTATTAAGCTATGCTTGCTACGTGCATTTTAATATCTTATAATAGCAATTTCGTACACTAATTTCCTTCTTACGTACCAACAAAGAGGACAAGCTCACAATTTCGTATTGTGATTATCTAAATGTGTACCATTTTCCCTTTTAACTGTTGTACTTTTTATCATGATATAGGAGTTATTGCAGATGGAATAGACATAGGTGGCTCATTAGTCGGGGCTAAAGCTTTAAAGTGGGAAGGATTATACAAATTATATGTCCAACATTCAAAATGTATGGGATTATACCTTCTTTTCGCGCAAACGTACTGATTAATCACTTTTCTATGTTGTAGGTGTAGTAGCGGTTAAGAGAGTGGTCTAGCAATATTGTTGTATCATCAGTAGAATGTCTTTCCTGGCGTCGCGATATTCTATGCAATTTTCACACACTCATACTACAAAGCCAATGGTCAAATGATGCAAGGGCTTTCATGGACCAAGTTTACAAAAGCGCAGCTGCTGGTCTGCGAAAAATCAAGGAACAGTCAGCTACAGACTAGTAGTCATCTACTAACCAAATCACCAACAATGAACACCACGATGTACCTCAAAGAGTAGTGGACCCTATACGAACGAAGACCAAAGGCCGAACCGCTAGGCTAAAGCGTCAAAGACCAATGGAAGGGGAGGTGGTACAACTCAAGTTACTAGTGTAGTACCATATACTCCTCCTCCACATTTAATTTAGATTTTTGTCCGTCTCTTATTAGGATCTACTTTGAATAGCTTCCCCTTTTTCTTTTTCTTTTTTAATTTTGTTTTTCAAGTAAACTACTAAGTCTGAAATAATTTTATAATTATACGCTTAATTTTTATATCCAATACCACTCTATTACTATAATATAAGGTGCACAACTTACATTCGGCATAAGATAATTCAAGCGTATATTTATATAGAACACATGTGACGTGACAATACAAGAGTATGTTTTTCTAAATTTTACAATAAATGTAAAAAGCGGTATATGACAATAGTTCAGCGTACAAAACTAAGACCAAGTACAGAATGCCAAAATAATGGTACAGATACAGAACTTTAAAAAACGGGTACAATGTTAATCGTAATATTGTTGTAATTTTAATTTTAAAAATGGTACGAATACAGAAATTTTAAAAACGGGTACAATATTAGAAAACGGGTAAACGAGCATACTACGGCTCGTTTCTTACAAACGTGTACAATATTAGTCGTAATATTGCTGTAATTTTAATACGTGGACCGATACGAAAATGACATATCTAATTACTTGTAAAATGTCATTCTTAGATCGATTCGAAAATATCTTGTAGACAAAAGAACACAATAATGAAGAAAAGAAAAAAGCTCGTCAAACTAAATTTTTATAACACTTTCATAAGGATGTCTAACAAAATGCAACCAACAATCAAATAATCCAACTACATAATAAAACTAAAATTGTCTAAAAACGTGTTCAACATCACATAAACTAGAGAAGATCAACTCTTCTTGTTCGCACCCTTTCTCTTTGCTCATTTCACTCTAACTACTCCTTTACTTTTCCTTGGTGGACTAATGTTGGAGAATCTATTAAAACCAACATCATCAATACTGAGGTTGAAAGATGGCATTTTCTTTGTTGCATTAGACACCTCAATAACACGACCAACTAACTCGTCATATGAATGCATTACATCAACGTTTTCCACCAATTGAGTAAAAGTGATTTCACCTTCAACATTTTCAGCACTTTCATTATAACCCACTTCACCCTTCTCCATCTCGCTTAATTTTTGGGCATTCACCTTAATTCGAGCCACCCTCTCAATTGTAAGCCTTTGAGTGTATTTCTTGATCCTTTTTTGTAATACCCCGTGCTTTTTGAATATTAAATAATCTCTTATATTTAGATTAATTATATTTTCAAACTATTTTCGTAAAAACATAGTTAATGTCATGGAATATTAATAGCGGTGATTATTTAGCCATTTAGTTAGTTATATAGTTAGAATCGAGTTTTATAATGTTTCCCGACTCACTTTTGAGTTGTTTGGGCTTGAAT